>PISX010004415.1:0-110000 GCA_004024625.1 Mellivora capensis
TTTATAGATCCTGGATATCAACCTTTTGTCTGTACTGTCATTTGCAAATATCTTCTCCCATTCCGTGGGTTGCTTCTTTGTTTTGTTGACTGTTTCCTTTGCTGTGCAGAAGCTTTTGATCTTGATGAAGTCCCAAAAGTTCATTTTTGCTTTTGTTTCCTTTGCCTTTGGAGACATATCTTGAAAGAAGTTGCTGTGGCTGATATCAAAGAGGTTACTGCCTATGTTCTCCTCTAGGATTCTGATGGATTCCTGTCTCACGTTGAGGTCCTGTATCCATTTCGAGTTTATCTTTGTGTACGGTGTAAGAGAATGGTGGAGTTTCATTCTTCTACATATAGCTGTCCAATTTTCCCAGCACCATTTATTGAAGAGACTGTCTTTTATCCACTGTATATTTTTTCCTGCTTTATAGAATATTATTGACCATAGAGTTGAGGGTCCATATCTGGGCTCTCTACTCTGTTCCACTGGTCTATGTGTCTGTTTTTATGCCAGTACCATGCTGTCTTGGTGATCACAGCTTTGTAGTAATGCTTGAAATCAGGTAACATGATGCCACCAGTTTTATTTTTGTTTTTCAACATTTCCTTAGCAATTTGGGGTCTCTTCTGACAATTATTTTTGTATGTGTGCAGTTGAAGGATTATATTTAATTTAAATTAATTAAACTTTAATAAATAAATAAAAAATAAGTGAAATTGGGTAATTAAAAATGGTCCCCCAATAATTCCTTGGTCCATGTCACAAAATTCAAACAGCTAATAGAAGCCAATGAATTACATAACTAGATCTCAAATTATGTATAGATTTTCAACTTTATGCTATAATGTGAAAACATCTAGCAATAGTCTAACTGATCATAAGAGGAAGAGTATTCTCCAGAGCCCCAAAAGTTCAAATGCTATGCTGGAAATACATACCGATAGTGAATAGTCAAGTCCTTCCTATTCTTCCTTCACGTCCATACTGATAATAGACATTTATCATTTATAAATAAAATCATAGAGAAGATTTTGACAAGTACAAAAAATGGTTTGATATTCATGGTACTTCCTTTTTGGAGATAATTAAGAGGGTAAATATTCATCTCTAAAATGGTTTAGGTCTGACCTTTTCCTGAGTGCAAACAGATAAACTTTTGTGGGGTTTTTCTCATCCTAGTCTATGAAATGTCAGTTTTCTGATTCAATGAGCAATCTTTTTCACTTCTTTCTCATATTAGTTCTCATAATAGTTAAGTGGTTGGTTAATTGGCTTAGCATCAGCTTTCATTGCCTATATATTATGTTGTTTTTTTCTTCTACTCCAAGTATTTTCAGTCAAACCCTCTTTTGTGTTTTATTACAAACCTTACATTCAAATTTGAACTTTGAAGTAACTTAAAAAACAAACCTCTAATTTAGTTATTTATTCATTCACTTTTTTGTCACTTATTCATTTATTTAAAAAAATGCTGACTGCCCACCATCTGCCTGACCCTCTGCTAAGAACCAGTGATACAAAGATGACCAGTCTTGGCCCTTAAGGACCTCCTGGTTTAGTTAGGAAAAACAATTGTACAAGTAAGGAAAACCGTGCATTTTGGTAGGGGTTTTAACAAAGGTACCGACCAGCTGTTCTTCAAGGGTAGAGATGGAAAGGATTACACTGGTGGTAGAGAATGAAGTACTAGAAAATTGTCAGAGAAGACTTCAGGAAAGCAGGAGTAGACATTCTCTACATGCACAGTAGGCAAGGTGAGAGAACATTCCAGATATATAGGTTTCCTGTGAAAAATTTCATAGGCTGAAGTGACATAAAGGAAAGAAGCAACTACCATTAATTTATGTGGAAAAATTCTCGAGCATTCCCAGACCCAAAAATAACCTCTCTCAGGCTGTTCTGAGACCTTAGGACTTCTCTTGCTAATGGGTATACAGAATAGATGCTCAAGAGATACAATTGAGAGTGATGGTGGCTTGATGCTGAGATGCTGAGCATAGTTTCTGGGGAAGGAGCTTCGTGGGGCCATTCTACCTGCTCGTGGTGCTTGCTACCTTTGTAAAGACTTGATGCAAAACAAATGCTGAACACTATTTTTGTTTTTTGCCTTTTTCTGTAAGGTTTCTTTTGGTTAGGGAGAACAGGTATTAATAAGTCTTTTATAAAAGCAAAGTGGCATAATGCAAACTTTCAAAAAGTGGGGGGATACCTGTAGTAAAATTTGTAGCAAAGAATGAAACTCTTGAATGTTTTCATTGAGTACTGCTATGTACACACATTACTAAATACAGTCTGTAGACATAATAAACAGAGTCCTCATAACACTATTGAGGGTTCACATAATTAGTAGAGGAGTCAGTATTTAAATTTATTTCCAGCTGATTCTATAGCACACGGTCTTAACCACCATATTCCCCAGCCTCTGATGACACTTGTGATCTCTACTCCCCCTTACTGTTTGTTTCTTTAATTCTCATTATGAAATTCTACCTTATCCAAAGACTGCCTAATAATGTTCTCCCTTTACTGATTGCCAAAAGATAAATCAGTATGTTCTCAACAAACTTTATCTCCTTGAAGCTAAATCAAGTACTTTTAAAAAAATTATCACTTTGACAAACTAAATATATTTTGATGGGCTCTATAACCATAGAAACAATCCCATAAGCATAATGAAAACAAAGCATTTAATTTCAAGTGGTAAATTTAATAAAAGCACCTTTTAATAATTTGTTGACTGTTAAAAGACATTAGCTGGTTGACAGATGATTTATGCCACAATATCTGTCTCCTCCCTATAAAACACACCAGATATGGTGAAACAAATCATGTAAAATCTCTCCTGTTTTTGTTGAGTTTCCTCTTAGTGCTCTAACACTCTTGTCTATACTAGGTCTTCTGTATTGTAAAACATCCCTTTGTTAGCAGGTAGTTTAGTGTTTTCTCCTTCTTTCAGATCAAACACCTGTGAGGTGGGATGAATATGGAATTCTTTTGAGTGTTCAGCACAGTGCAAAATACTTTCCAAACTTTCCTGGCATAGAGAAGTACCAGATGTGATTTCCTTAAAAGAAAAAGAAAGTAGATAAGCTTAGATGTATTTCCAGGTAAAGTTAGTCTGTATGTTACTGATTAGTTAATTGATATTATCAAACATTTCACTGATGCTACACGAATAAAGAACTCTTTATTGACTCTTCATAAAAGTGCAGGTATATTTTGCTTTTAGATATGAGTAAGACTTTTGGCATAGGAATTTTATTTTTTTCATGTATAAAGTTCAGGGTTGAGGATCTTGATTATTCTTGGGAAATTAAAGATTTTAGAGGGAGGTGGTTAATTGGCACATGTGAGACTTGATGGTTATCTCATACAGAGCATAATGGAGTGGCTGAGTTACATGGATACTGGAGTTAGACTGTCTCGGTATAAATCCTGTATCTATTAGCTACAAGCTGTGCAATTTTATGCAAGTTGCATACCTTTCTATACCTCAGTTTCTCATTCCTACACTAAAAACAGTAATAGGATTACCCTGAAGGTTAAATTAGTTAAGGCATGTGAAGCACTTAGAATAGGTATATCATACATGCTCATACATGTTGCCATTGTCATGTATCACACAACAAGGATATTATCAACTCCTAGCAATACTCCTGACTCTTATTTCACACACCTAGAACCCATCCTTACCAACTTGGAGTTGACAACATTTTTTACAGGTGTTTTATATGGCTGTACTGTAGGTAGCTTTCAGATGTTTGTGTGAAACATTGTGCTGGGCACTGATTTGGAACAAAAACACATCTATTATGTACATATATCAAGTCTATAGGAGGCTGTATAAATTATTTCTTTTGGAAGATTTTCCGTTGACAAATATAAGGTTTCACAATTCAGTCCATGTTGAAGATGTCCAGCAGGGCTCTTGTCTGGCAAATGACAGAGCTTAGGGAAGCCTTGACCTCTAGGAACCCACAAAGTGTCCTCATAAACAACTAGGTACATTCACTTCAGTGTTATCTCTCTGACCAAGAAGATATGTCTTAGTCACATTTCACACTCCTGATCCTGTGCTCTCTATATTTCCCTCAGCTCTATCAGTACCGCAGCAGGGGTGCATCCTTATTTGGAGCATGGATACGATTGGACTTATTTGATCCTTATTTGAGGATCTTATGAGACTTATTTGATGAGTTAGAAACACAGAATCAATGTTTGGTGCAGTAAGAGATGTGCATGTTCAAATAAAACTGGAATTAAGCAAACAGTACGGTGACTGGTTGAGTCAGTACTTTCCTTTGGCCTGTGTTATATGGTATCAAATGAAAAGAAAGTGAGCCCAAGAATGTTCTTGGCCACTCTTTAACCCTAACATGGCAGGCTTTGGTCTGCCAGTAACATTTCCAGGCAAGTAAGGTATCTACAAATTCAATCTCAGACATCAGCAATACTAAATATCAAAGGGACTATTTCAGTGTCTGCAGTGACAGTCATGGTTGATACTCAAAATATTTAATAGCCATTATGTCTTTGACACTGATGAATCAGTACAGATGTTGGAAGAAGTCAACCAGTACAGCTATATTGTCAAACGCCTGCTGAATAGTACCCCTCCTGTATTCTCTTAGTCATTTGGGAATTTCTGAAGACAGGTTATTAACTGAATACTTATTCATGGAGATGTTGTTGTCAGGAAAACAGAAACAGATATGTCAACAGAGAGAATTTAATATAGGAAATTGTTAAACAAGGGTTGGTGAACTGAGGAAACAAAGTAACAACAGTGAGGTAATGCAGGTAGAAGAACCACAGGGATCAGCTCTCACTCCTAGATCTGGGGGAACAGAGTGAAGAGATTGGAATTATTAGAAGCAATAAACTCCAAGGAGAGGCACTTCAGTTGGGGATTCAGATTTCTGAAAAGGGATTTCTGCCTATTCAGGAGCTCTGAAGGGGTCCAGTGGAGCTTGTTCTCAGAATTCTGAGGAGAGGGTCACTGGCTTGATGGTGTAATACTTGTGAGGCCAAGTGATGGTCCATTTCAGAGAGTGCCAAAAGAAGCTAGTAAAAGCTCCCGTGTTATCAAACTAAGTGCCTGTTCTGGGACCACACCGATAAGAATAGCAGGCAAGTTTGTTTCTTCCCCCGGCCTTTTAGATTCCACCCCCTCCCCAGTGAGTCCCCTTTTGGTGCAATATAACAGGAAGCAAAATTGGTAAAAGAGAAATATATTTAGTAGAATTGTAGCCCTGATATTATAAGCACTATATATATAACAGAGTTGATTAAGAACTGAGAGATAATAGCTTCAATATCAGCAAGGTAAACTAGTTGTTTCTATAGATACTGGTAAATTCATATCTAGTATGAATTTACATATATGTGTGTGTATTTACATATATACATATATTACATGACTATATACATAATATTATGACATACATATATCTTTGGTTATGGAAAGTTCTAAAGCCACAGAAACTTTAATACATTAAATAGCTTACTAATTTATTATAAATGTATTTGTAAGGTTCACTAACTAACAGACATAATAAGCTAGAATCATGAAAACTTTCCATCAGATGGAGGGCACGTATTGCATGGAGCACTGGGTGTGGTGCATAAACAATGAATTCTGTTACGCTGAAAAGAAATAAAGAAAAAAAATAAAAAATAAAAAAATATAAGATTAAAAACAAACAACAAACAAAAATTACCTAAAAATCCCAGAGTAAATAGTTTTAGGTCCTCTTTTAAATAAGTGCCCTAAGAAGCAGGATCAGGAGTCCAGTTTAGTGAGCACTGAAGTCACTGAGCAGGGATGTCTACTGATAATAGGAAGCCTAAAGCTTAGGTTTCAGTGACTGCCTGGGAGTGAGGGTGGCAAAGGTAAAGCTCGGAGACATTCAAGAGATGAGAAGTACAATGAAAGGTTACCATTTCTTCCCCTATCTGAAGTCTTAGGTGATCCAGAAAAATCTACACCCTTCAGGGAAATGAAATGGAAAAAAATGTACTTCACAGTTACAGAGTGCAAGAAAATTGATTGCCTCAGTTTTGACTTGGGTAGAGAAGAAAAATCCTTTGTGGAGAATTTACGGCCAAAAGCCCATACTTATGTGATACTTGAAACAAAAAGTGTTAAGTTGAGAATTATTTTTAAAGTGTACCTAGGTAGGGAGTGCCTTTAAGAGCCTACAGAAACAAACAATATCCTCTCTGGAGGAAAACACTTTTAATCCAGCTCTAAAAGACTTGCCTGAGATAGAGTAATAATGATTATGGGCTCACAATAGAAAAGTAACAAAGCTAGAGGAAGAACAAACAAACAAACAAACACCTTGAGTGAAAGTCAGCAGAAACAACAAGGCAGTAGAGAACCAGATCCAAAAGTCTTTAGATAGTAACATTTTGGGATTAATGTAACATTAAAAAAATTATTAAAGACTTACAGAAGTGAACCAACAATGTGAATCAGAAGCAAGAGTTAAAGCAAGTAATTGTCAACTTGTAAATAAACAAAATAGATGAAAGTAAAATTAAAATATTTTATGGAAAGTTTCAAGAGCAGATTAGGTCAGGGGTAAGCAAACTTTTTCTGTAAAGGGCCAGACTTTTTTCTTTTATTTTCCCTTGTCTCATTTCTCCTTCTTCTCCTCCTCCTCCTCCTCCTTCTTTTTTTGTGTTATTGTTCTTTGTCTCCCAATCTTCTTTTTGTTTGTTTTTTGATTTTTATAATCTTTTCAATGTGTGAAAACCATTCTCAGCTCTCAGGTTCTACAAAAATAGGTTGTGGGCCAGATTTGGGCCATAATTTGCTGTTCTCTGGATTAGACAGTGCTAAAAAGATAATTCGTTATCTAGAAGTAGAGCTGAAGAAATTCCACAGAAAGCAGAACAGAAAGATAAAATGATACAAAATATAAATGAGGGATTAAGCGAATTTTTACTTTACTTTTTAAAGTAAAAAGTCAAACTGACATCTAGGAGATCTAAAAGAACAGTAGAGAGACAGTATTTAAATTTTTTTGTTGTTGGACTGTAGTTGGCTTGCAATGTTAGATTAGTTTCACACACACAACGTAACGATTCAACACATCTCTGTACGTTGTACTGTATTCATAAGTGTAGCTACCAACCATCACCGTACAATGCCTTTATAATATCATTGACTATATTCCCTGCACTGTACCTTTTATCCCTGTGACTTATTCATTCCATTTTGAGAGACAATTGCTAGACATTTTTAAATATTGAATGAAAGTTCTCAGATTCAAGAAGGCCAGTGGATCATAAAGTGAAGTCCACTCTTAAACAAGCTGAAGAAGGACAATAACAAAATACCAAAGAGAACTTCAGAGCAGTCACGCTATCCCTCCTAGGTAAATTGGCAGCTAATTTGACAGCTGGTTTGATAATGGCCATAAGTAGAAGCCAGAAGATGGTGAGATAGTATCTTCAAAATGCTAGGAAAATATCACTAGCAACTTAAAATATCTATTTCTATTTTATAGGTTTCTTTTTTTCATGTTTCTGGTAAATTTCATGAATTTATATCTGCTTCATTTTTCACGTTGCTTGGGTTCTCTGAATTAGAGATGGATGAAACCACTGTTCTTGCCTTTCTGGCTGTGGAACACTTAAAATGGACCATGGAGTAGAGAGTTTTTGTGAGTGTCCAAACATGTGCTTTGTATCTAAAGCTGCCTGAGAGTATGGGTCTGAAAAATAAAAGTCTCTGGACAATCAAAATACATGGAAAACCTCTATATTAATGGTCACATTCTTTGCTAATAAACAGGTCTCTTGAGTGTGCTTTCCATTCATTCTTATTTGACGTTCATATTTTGAAAAGAAGCAAACTTTTAAACAAATAATTACCTGTTTGCCCCAGGGCAGGTAGGAACCACCAAGTTTATGTCATGAGACTGCATTGACTGCATTGCTCATAAACTGTGAAGATAAGGCCCTGTCTGTCTTACTCACTACTGTAATCCCAGCTCCAATGAAATGCCTTAAGCATAGTAGTACTTACTACATATTGGTTTGAAGAGATGAATGGAAGGATTAGTGAATAAGGCAGCTGATTGTAGCTGCAGATTGTTCAAATGTTAATAACCCCTCCAAGTGGAGTCTTTCTTTCTTGGGGTCCCCTTTGGCATTATGGATATGTCAGTATGTGTACAACGTTATTTTCATATATTTCACATTTACTTTTTCAGTCTCCTTGAGGAGAAGTCCCGTACATTTTTAAACTCAAGTACTAAGGACAATGTTTAGAACACATACCCACTTTAAGGAAACCTGAACAATCAGTGAGTGTTTGATCCACTGACTGGCTGAATGGATGGATAAATGAACGGATGAAGAAGTTCAAAGTGGATAGCTCCTAGCCTTCGGGGACCAGGGAAGGCACATTGGGTAAGAGAATGCCTAAATGACTTCTTACTTTACCTCTCTTATTTAGATATACCATAACTCTAGAAACATATTCTCAGACATATGCTCGGGATAATACTAGTGCATCACAATGCTCTACAGTTTGTTTTCCTCTGCCGGGGCGCTACTGAAAAGGCTCCTGCATTCAAGCAGATTGGTGATTCCTCCTTCTTAAAAGCCTCTATACCTTTCCTCTGGGCTCCCCTTTCTCCTCTCCCACCAATCTCATTCCCTTTCCAGACATCCTCTTTCCCTTTTCCCATCAAACATCAGTGTGCCTCTGTTTTCTTGTTGCCTCTCTTCTTTTCATTCCTTAGGGAACCTCATCCACCTACATTACTGAAGAGCAGGCTGGCAAATAGGAGATCTCCAGCCCAGGTCGCTCTGGAACCCTTCCAGCATCCTGCTACATGCCTGTATCTTCCATAGGCATCTAAACCGTAACTCATCTACAACTAAACTAATTATTGTTCCTGGAGTTTAGAGAATGAGCATTTCTCTTAATTTCCAACCTGGGGTAGAGATATAGGTAGCAGACTGATTATACATATCACACCAGGCCCATCTCTCAGGTCCTTCCATGCCATACCTGGGCCCCTGGAAATTGGTGTGATATGATATTATGCTTGCCTTCCAAGAAGACTTTGAGGGATACAGATCTCCATTGCTTGGGGGGCTTCCTAGCATATTTGTTTCTGTCTTTTCAGAAACCCCAAGAATATATCTTTATTTCAGAAGAAATTCCTTTCTCTATCTCTCTCTCTTTTTAAAGATTATTTATTTATTTATTTATTTGACAGAGAGAGAGAGGGAGAGGGAGCAGCAAGCGCACAAACAGAGGAAGCAGCAGAGGGAGAGAAAAGCAGGCTCTCTGCTGAGCAGGGAACCCAATGCAGGGATCCATTCCAGGAACCCAAGATCATGACTTGAGCTGAAGGCAGATGCCCAAATGACTGAGCCCCCCCAGGCGCCCCTCCATTCTCTTTAAAACTTACTTCCCTCAGTGGGCTGAGGTTTCTGAAAACAAAAGCCTGGAGGCTATGCTAGGAATTTCCCATGACAAAGAATGAGCAGACCATCTTGCCTACTTAATAAGTACAAGACAAAAGATGTGGAAAACTCTCTGATGACAGAGGCAAGGTTTCCCTTGTTCAATAGTAGAGAATATCCTTTGGTAGGGGGAAATTCAGAGTAGTAATGAAGAGAGCTGATAGAGTAGTAGGTTCCTGACAGGGTCCTTGCCCACACCATCCAGGGCAAATCTAAGTGCAGGATAATGCTAAAACCCCTAGACAGATTTGAGGATCTGGGAAAAATTACACCCAGTTCTAGAGTGGGATCTGCAGAGGTGGAAAACATTACACTTTCTCCATTCCCAGCAAAATGGGAGAGCAGAAGAAATGTATATATGGTTATCTCGATAGACAGGTGATCCAGAATTTTCTGTGGTGTCCCAAACTCTAGAGCAGCAGAATCTTTCTGTGTGCTTGGGAGCACAAAGAGGAGTTTCCCACATTCCAAGCTCAGCATTTTCCAAGTGCCCAGAGTAGCACCTGGAGAGGCCATGAGCTCTGGAATAAGGAAGGATCTATAGATCCTGTGTGGATCGATAGCTTCATGGTGAATGGAGATGTGGGTACAGCAGAGTCAGCCCATGTGGACAGAGTATACTCCATGGGCCAGATGCCTCTTTGAATGCTTTTGAACTTTTTTATGACTCTGGAACAAGGAGAGACTGAAATCTCTGACAGAAATTGAGCTCCCATCTGTGAAGGCTTGAAGTAGAAATAAATCTGCTTTTTTATGCATCTGATTCTGCATCCTTTGGGCAGTTTGATAATCTGTTAAAAGGTCAAGTGGTTACAAAGCATGTTATTGAGATTTTGAAAAGTAAATCAGGGAAGAATGCAATGTGTAAAAGATTTCAAATTTCAGGTCATTAGACTCTGGATGGAAGAATTTAAAAAGAGGTATAGTTTTGAGGAGAGAATCTGTTCTTTAGGAATGTTTATTGAATTACATAAGAAAGTAATTTATGAAAGGAGTTATCTGGCATTTCTGGGGGGTTTTTGTATACATTTACTTCCAAGAATTTGTTTTTTTTTTTTTAATACATACACATGCATTCAACATAAATCTTGATGTTTTAATCCTAACCCCCTATTTTTAAAATGAGCCTTGATCTTGCCAACTGTGGTTTTTCTAGCCATGGTACATTTAAGGAATATTACTCTTAATTGGCAAGAAATTTAATTCTGGTTATTAAGAAGAAGGACGGATGGGTGGACTTTTAAAAGATTTTCCAAATACGTTGAAAGCAACAGGGCTTTCTTGATTCTTTATTCAATACAATTACATACCCCAAATTCTCAGTTGCTGGACTGTGCCAGGTAACTATGATACACTTTTATTAAATTTATATATTTTTTTTAGTGGCTCCTTATACATAATCAGCTCTAAATAATGGAAGATCTTAATTCGGAGGAAAAAAAAATCATCCGTTGATATATAAAGACTAACAGTAAAAGTAAATCCTCAACTCAAATTTATAATATTATTCTACCATCAGAATTCAGCATTGATGATATTTAATGAAATAATAAGCAGTATTTTTGAGGCTGGAAAAGCAGAAGAAAGAAAATCAAATTTGAATTATTATGATATGCGAGTCATTGAATCTATTAAATCCACTTGCCCTTAAGACTTCTTGCTCTTGTGGAAGGCATTTCACAAGCTTATAATTACATTTTGGTTTTTTTCCCCCTTTGCATTTATGCTGTAGCTTTATTAAATTATTCGTTATAATATACCAACTTTAAACCCAAATAGTGTATAAATACAAGATCTTGTAACTTCAACACAGTATTAGAGCCTTAGGAGCCAAAGGTATGTGTTCTACTGTATTATTTTCTGATTGCCACTGGACTCTCTATGGCTTGGCTGCCCCTATTGTCATACAATGAGCCCGCTGCAGTCTTTCCAGCGTAACTTCATACCTTCTCCATGTGTCACAGCTGGGTACCTAAGGACCCTGCATGAAATGCTGGATGGCACTTGTACTTACGTATTACTTTTCTCCAAATGACAATGCATGTCATAGTGCAGACAGTGAGCCTGTATATGGGTATTTACGTGGGGAAAGTAAGTTATGGGAAGGCCAAAAATGTTTCAGCGAAGAAAATAATAAACTTGTATTATATGTTGACCAAGTTTTGTCACAGTCAGGAGTTAGCATGCATTTACCCTGTTTTCCAGCTCTTCTGACTTGTGATCATTTGAGTACAAGAACAGAGAAAGGTCAAAATTGAGGGTTTCATCACCGCATCATTGTGTGTGCACATACGTGTGTGTTGAGTGTGGTTGTTTGAAGAGATAAGATCCTATTAACTTAAAATTTGCACTGGAATAATCTCACCACTGGCTTTACCTCTAATCTCATATTTCCTTCCGTCTACCACTGGCATCCACATCGTTTTGCATCATACCTCCTCCCACCCCCGCAATAAACTTGTTTGAATGTATATAACATTTACATTCCCTTTATTTTGTAGGGTATGAACTGACTCAGTTTTGTACTCCATACGTGTCAAAGTCTGAACATGATAGAAACTGACCGTAATAGGTGCTCAGTAAATGTTTGCTCAATGAATAAGAGAAAAAGTTGTAGATGTCTTCAACCACAGTTTTACATAATATACCCCTGTGTAATTACAGAAGTCCATGCATAAACACATTCTTGTCAGGAAAGATTCAAATAATACGGAGGTATAGGATATAAAATAACAGTCTGCCATTTTCCTGGTCCTGTTCCACCCTCACTATCCTACTTTCTTCCGCAGAAGGAACTATTGTTACTACTTACTGTGTTTTCTTATAGTCCTTTTTAAATTTCTATTTGTATACCCCTCCACACACACATACATACACTCGCACAGATTTTCTTCTTCTTGGTGTAAATTCATGGGTTAAAACTATCTTCTAAAATTTGATTTTTGGACTAACATATTTATTGGAAATTTTTATTGTGTCACTATGCAGAGATGTACCTTATTTTTTAATGATTCTTTTTATGATTTTGTAGTATAGATGTACTATATAACCTAATAGCTCCCTACCTGATGAACATTTAGGTTGTTTACTATTTTTCCTTTGCAGAATTTTTTACTTTAACAATTTGACGGGTGCAAATCTTATCACATTCTAAATCTTGCACAATTGTAATTATGAGTGAGGTTGATCAGTTTTACTTATGAGTACTTTCAGACATGATATTCACAAACATTGCCCATTTTCTTTCTTTCTTTCTTTCTTTCTTCCTTTCTTTCTTTCTTTCTTTCTTTCTTTCTTTCTTCCTTTCTTTCTTTCTTTTTAAGATTTTATTCATTTATTTGTCAGAGACAGAGAGAGAGAGAGAGAGCATGCACAAGCAGGGGGAGCAACAGGCAGAGGGAGAAGTAGACTCCCTGCTGTGCAAGGAGCCTGACGTGGGACTTGGTCCTAGGACCTAGAATCATGACGGGAGCTAAAGACAGAGGCTTAACAGACTGAGCCACCCAGGCGTCCCTACTTTACCCATTTTCTATTTGTTGGTTTCTCTTTACTTTTTCTCAGTTTTCTGATTAGAATGTCCTAAGGATCATATACCTTTTTTTTCTTTATCAGTGCTGCTGGTATTTTACCTTACTCACTTGTGTTCTAATTTGGAGTTAATTTTTATTCCTTTCTGTTCTAAATGCTTATACCAGTTTGTTTATGTGTACTTTCTGTAAACCCTATATATTGTCTGTTTTCCTTTTTAATAGAATAATTTAATAAGTTCAGACAGGTGTGATCATTGCTGTCCTTGAACTTGATCTTACTGTCTTTGTTAATTTGCTATGTAATCACCTTTTCCTTACTCTTTTCCCTGCTCTTCCTTCCTCCTTCCCTCCTGACTCTGTCTATTGTGGGAGTGATTTAATTATTTTTATTTATTTATTTTCCTTCTACTTCTAGAATTCTGTTCTTAATCCATATATTTAAGTTTTTTTGTCATTATTTAGTATTAATCAGTATGTTTTGCTCCTCTGAAGATGACAAAAAGCTTAGCATGTTTTCATCTCTCCCCTCCCCACTGTCTCCGGTATTGAGATCATTCAAGATTTTGATTTCAGATTATTTCTTTACATTATGCATATAGAATTATTCAGACTTAATTATGAATGTCCTATATCACCTTATCTATACTTTTGTTGTAATGGGATGTGACTATCTGTAACTTTTATTAAAAAGAGCTTCTGCAAACAGTACATTTCTTTCACTCTTGCACTTGAATGCTAGTTTAGACATGAGATTTTGGGTCAAAATAATGTTATTTCTTAACTTTGAGGGTATTACTTCATTGTCTCCTAGCACCTCATGTTGTCAGTGGGAAGGCTGATGCGTCTGATTTTTTCAGTTTCATGAACAGAGCAGTATTTTCATCAAACCATTTTGTGATTTTCTAATTATCTTCTTTTTTTTTTAGATTTTATTTATTTATTTGAGAGAAAGCACGTGCACGTGCGCAAAAGAGAGCACAAGCAGTGGGGAGTGTCAGAGGGAGAGGCAGAAGCAGGCTTCCCACTGAGCATGGAGCATGATGAGGAACTGGATCCCAAGACCCTGGGATCATGACCTGAGCCGAAGGCAGAGGCTTAACTGACTGAGCCACCCAGTCGCCTGCCCTCTAATTATTTTGATGAAATTTTTCCAAAGTTTGCTTAGGATAACTACTTTCTCATTACCCTGCAGAATGAGTCTACTCAGTAATAGAATCTTATTTCTCTGTAACTCTGGAAATTTTCTTCTGTTACTTTGTACTCTCCCTTGACTTCCATTCTTTCTGGTCTCTTTAGAACTGTTTTAAGTAGATGTTGGCTTCCTTGACAGTTTCAATGTATACATATTTTATTTAATGATTTTCATCTCTTTGTCTTTTAGTGGTTATTCTTTGGGGTAATTTTTTGATTTTTGTTTGTTTATTTGTTTTTTTGTTCTCCCCCTTCTCCCCAGCTTTGTTGTGTCCATTCTGCTATTTACTCCATATAGTTCATTGTCTTTAAAGTTTTCAGCATCATTTATTTACTAGGTAAATAGCTGTGGGTTTTGATTTTTTTAATAGATGGTATGAGTTGTTTTTTTTTTAAATCTCTATGAGAATCAATAATACTTAATTTTTTTTTTTCAGTTTGGACTATTAACTCTTCTCAAGTGTTAGACCCTTGGTTAATTTCATTTGGTGTTTGGTGGTATTGGTTAGACCCAACGATCTTGTTCACTCTTTGTCAAATAAATAAAATCTTAAATTAAAAAAAAAAGATCTCGTGATTCTTCCTTATCTCCTCCCATCTTTGTGTTTTGTTACGTTTGTAAATTTCTTTTTCTCTACTCATGCATGTGAATTTTTATTCAAGATCTTACTTTCAGATGTTGTTTGGGGAGGGGCAGGACATAGATTGGGATGAGTGTGCCAGTAGCTTATCGTCTGGGTAACGTGTTTCCCTCTTCCTTCTTGATGTCACTAATTCCCTAACTAACTAACTCTCTTCTTCCTTCCCTGAGTACCCAGACTTTTCTGCTTTAGCCTGAGGGGTAAATGCCGTGCTGCAACCTACTTATGACAAGCTGTGGAGGGATAAAAGCCAGGATGCCCAGGTGCTCTGAATGGATTTTTTCAAATAATGGCTCTGATGATTGCCACGGGGTTTTCTTCCACTTCATGTCTGTTGCCTCAAGAGTGAAACATTCCCAGAACCACTTCTACTTCAACAGGCATGTTCTTGTGGATTTTTTGGTTGTTTTTTTCCCTTCTAATATCTCAATCCCATCTTCCTTCAATCTTTTAAGAATTCTTTAAAATTGTTTACCCACCAATAGCAAGTCTTCTTCTTTGCCTCATTGTTATAGAAGAATAGATCTTTGTGTCCCTCTGTATCTGTTATCTCTATCACTATGGTAACTATAATATTTACACCCACAGTTATTTCCATAAATAAACCTTTATTATTATACATGGTTCAATGGCTTTTTGGCCATATATTGTGGTTTGGGGGAGGCATGGATGTGGGCACTTGAGTTCATTTCTGACATTTTGTCTGAATATCCAGAAATTGTCTTTAAATGGACCTTTATGCTTTGATTTCTTTCCCAATGGAAGGCATAACATTACAGGTTATTCACTAGGTTTAGTGAAATTCTTTCTGCAAATCACTTAAGACAATAGAGCTGAATAGCTTTGTGTCTGATGATTTATCTAGTATAGGGATGGAGCGTGGAGATCCTGCAGGAAGAGAGTGTTAACATGTTACTTACACTGTCTCTCCTAAATATTGGATATCTCCAAACAAGGTTGTAGTAAGTATAGGATCAAAGGCAATTAAAGATTGAATTTCCTGAAAACTGCCTGAAGTGTCTATATTCTGGGTCGTTGATTAAACAAAGATCCATATGCTTGAGATACCATATGTGCAGGCAGGAGTTGGCATTCTGTTATGAAAATTTAAGAGCATAACTCTTATCTTTGCCCAGATGGGAGGCTGTCCTTTGTATGACAGTTCACCTGAAACTTCTTTTTTTCCAGACAAGGAGCTAAGACTGATATAGAAAGCAGGCAACTATTCACTAGAAGAGCCACATTTTTTTTTTTTGGCCTTAAATATTGAAGGCATAACAGGCCGCATACGAATTGGACTTTATTTTTTCCCTATCACTGTTCTGTAATAATCTCATGTGATTCCTAGCACTGTTTCTAAAAACCTGGTAAATAATATTGTAAAATATTTACATCATAGAAGAATCATGATGGACCTTAATTTTCTTTCTTTTTTTTAAAATCATAATTCTACTCCTTATACAAGAGATCAAATGCAAACATTTTTAGGCCTGTCTTGTGATGAAGTGGTCAGTTTCAATCTAGTCTAAATGTCCGTATTGAGAAGGGAGAAAAGGCAAAAACAGTAATTCTAGCCCTTGATTAGAGGCATAAGTGAAATGATCCCTTCCTTATTTCACAGGTTGATCTTTATTCTTACTAGATTCTGCTCTGGAAGAGGTCACTATGTTGCTTTCCTCATTGACTCATTTGGAGATCCTTTGGAGACAATATTCCTAATCCAGATTTTCTTTTTCCTTTTTTTTTTTTAAGATTTTATTTATTTATTTGACACAGAGAGAGAGATCATAAGTAGGCAGAGAGGCAGACAGAGAGAGAGAGGGGGAAGCAGGCTCCCCGCTAAGCAGAGAGCCCAATGCAGGGCTCGATCCTAGGACCCTGAGATCATGACCTGAGCTGAAGGCAGAGGCTTAACCCACTGAACCACCCAGGTGCCCTCTAATCCAGATTTTCTATGGAAGAAGCCCCACCATAATTACTTCTGGCTCTTAGCTGTTTTGTTAAGACCTGTTAGTTCATGAACTCCAGTGTTGACAAATTTGTTCCAAATTCTAAGAGAACCAGAAACTGAAAAATATGAGACAAAAATATGACTTTCTATAGATGCCAAGTAGTTCAGAAACTGACTTACTGAGGTTAACTGAATTTAGTGGAGTGACTCTACCCTCATTTCTTTCAAATTTGTTTTGGCCAGGGGTTGGTTAGGAGAAGGACCTAAAATGAAGACAAAGTAGAAAGTCTTTAAAAATACATATTCGCAATGGTCAGAATATGAGGGCCACTCTTCTATTCTAAGCAGAGGGTTTTAAAGGAGGGGACAGATTGTTTTTGTCATTTGGAAATATTCAAAAATCTTTACCATCATTTAAAAATGCAATAACTTAGGGCGCCTGGGTGGCTCAGTGTGGGTTAAACCTCTGCCTTCGGCTCTGGTCATGGTCTCAGATTCCTGGGATCGAGCCCTACATTGGGCTCTCTGCTCAGCGCTAAGCCTGCTTCCCCCTCTCCCTCTGCCTGCCTCTCTACTGGTGCCTCTCTACTGGTGATCTCTCTCTGTCAAATAAATAAATAAAATCTTTTAAAAAATGCAATAACTTGTCTTTCCAAAACTATTTTGCGTTCTAATCTATTTCAAGATCATATAGCTACATCTGCACAAGTCAGACTCCAAAATGAATGTTTACTTTCATTCTATTCTGCCCTTGTACATCAGTGAAACTAAACCCTTAATTGCTGTGTATCTCCTTCACATGATACTGGATATCAGCACTTAAAAAAATTTTTGGACTAAATTGTACCTTACCCAGGGACAATTGTACCAAGCCCAGGGACATAGGAACATGCATATATACTTCCATGTACCCACTTGACAGTTTTACCTTCTTCACAGAATGATAGCTGTTTGTGTGTGCAAAGACATGAGTGCCAGGTTACCATTTGGTTAGGACAGCCAGATAAAAATAGAAAGAGGCACAGTGGAAATTAAATCACATGAATAACTTCTTAGAAGTTGTTTCTCCCTTGCAATTAGCTGCACACACCTCAGGACTTCTTGTGGGGTCACTGTGGGCCTGGAGAGTAAATATTCCTTGGCAGTTGTTTTGTATTTTCTCCTAGATGAGTTGTTTTTAATGGTTAAAGCAGTAGAGTGCAGCCCATATATAGAGAAAGTGACAGGTGCCAGTTTTGTTATTAAATCCCAGCAGCAGAGCCTCTGAATTTCAAATGAGGCTCCTTATTGGCTGCATGTGTGAGGGGTCAGGGGATGGGAAAGCGTGACTGAAGCAGAATGGGTTTCACTTCACTGAGCTACTCCAAAGTCTTCATTAAACATGGACATAACATTTGCACTTGTTTTGTTTGTTCTAGACAGTTTGGATAATTACCCTCTGAAATGGTGTGCACCCATGTAGATTTGTGTATTTATCAAGGGGAGGGGGTGTTGAGGCACGGGGAGAGGGAGGACGAAGGTTCATTGCACTATTTATTTTAATCCTTCAGTGATGATTGCATTTCTCAACCTCCATACGGAACCTCATCATCCGCTCCTTAAAACTGCTAGTTCAGGTCATTCAGTTGAAATTTTATTTGATTTTAAGGGTAGCTTTTAGCAGTTCTAATTCATTCTTCTCCTCCCCCCCTCCCGGTGGGTCTGAGGACCCCCACTGACTTGGGAAGGAACTCTGCCCTCTACCAGAAAAGAATGAAGGGAAGAACTCAACCTTAAAGAAAAAAGACAACCAGCCTGTGACCCCTCCCCCACCAAATAAAACAGGCTGGGTAGAGATGGGAGGAGGGAGCAGAGACCATTGTCATCATGTTGTTCCCCTTAAAAGAGTGAATTGGGAAGGTCAGCAATTCTGAGACAGCCATTTCTAGTGGTCAGTACACAGGAGTCAGGATCAAGCACATCTTGGTACCATGTCTTAATATTTTTTTATCAGCTTTTCTGTATTTATGCACTCAATTCACAGATCATTAGCTCTCTTCCTACCTGAGAAGGTAGATAATCTCAATATTTCTGTATAGTGAAGGCAGAAAGCTGGGGCAGCCAATCCTATAATGCCACCTAACCACAAATCCTGGTCACCATGACAATTACCCCGAGAATGGGAAAAGTGATTTCAGCAGAGAGATTTTCTTTGTTAGAAACATGACATAAGAGAGGGTCCCATGGTAACATCTTACATTGCAGAGCACTATTAATTCTCTCCTGTATAGTATCAAAGGTAGATAGATGGATTTAACATTAAGAGCTTATTATGTAGCAGATAACCATTCTAAGTGCTTGAAACCTATTAATTTGTTTAATTCTCATAACAACTGCATGAGGAAATTATTATTGTTGTAATTATTGTAAGTATTGTAGTATTATAATTATTTTTTATTTTTTAAAGTTTTATTTACTTATTTATTTGGTAGACAGAGATCACAAGTAGGCAGAGAGGCAGGCAGAGAGACAGGGGGAAACAGGCTCCCCACGGAGCAGGGAGCCCGATGAGGGGCTGGATCCCAGGACCCTGGGACCATGACCCAAGCCGAAAGCAGAGGCTTAACCCACTGAACCACCCAGGCACCCCTGTAATTATTTTTTAAATGATGAGTGGAAGGCATTGAGAAATTGGGTAATTTGCCTAAGTGACAAAGCTAATACGCAGCTAAGCTGGGATTTGAGCGCAGAAACAGCATCTGGCACAGTGGGATCCAGTGGGAAACCAAGGGCTTAGCGACATGCCTTTACTGTCCGAGTACCAAAGCGTCCTGGCAACTTGCTCTAGATTTCCTCCACTGGTCATCTGAGGATTGTATCTCTGAAAAGGGCACCTGAAGAGCCTGTCCTCCCAGGTGACTGGGCACAGAGAGCAGCAGTCCTCTCTCGTGGAACCGCCATCCACCATACTTGGGGCGTTAAGAGTGGCACGCACCAGGGGCCCGTGTGTACACCATGCTCTACTAGGTACTGTGCGCAGTCAAACCAAGAAACAGTTCTGAACGGAGGGATCTCACAGTCTGCTAGGAAGCCAAGGCACGGAACAAATGGGATACAAAAGTTAATGGAGTTTTCTTTATTTCAGGATGTGCCTACCTGCTGATTGAAAAAAAAGATTAACTAACTGATTATTTCATCTCATAACCTGGTGCAACTTTTGAACCTTAGAAAAGGAATGAACTTATTGCTGAGTGTCAAAAATCTTAGAGTGGAGGGGAGTCCGTATGGATCAGCAGTACTTTCTAAGGACGTGCTTGCCACCCAGCACTGTGACCGACACGTTAAAATATGAAGACTGTTGGAGGCAGATTAGTTAGTGGGTGGTGGGTGCACACTGTCTTTGAGTGTGGATTGATCCTGTGCCCTCCAGCGTTCAGCAGCTTGAGAATATTGTTCAAGGGAGGTGAGAAACTCTATCCACAAATAAATATGGGAACAACTAATCGTAAAAAAAAAAAAATACTGTAAAGGAGAATTTCATATATATTAGAAGAGAGAGGCAAAGTTACTATCTCCAAGGACTGTATACTTGCATTGGAAATAATATGATGTAAATTATGAAAAAGCTAGAGAAAAATATATGACTATAACCCCAGGTACTGTGGATGCATAATCGTGTAGCAGTGAAACTAATGAGGAAAGCCAAATAGTTGTGTGTGGTTTTTTTTAAAATTTAAATTCTAGTTAGTTAGCATAGAGTGGAATATTGGTTTCAGGAGTAGAAGGCAGTGATTCATCACTTACATACAACACCCAGTGCTCATCACGAGTGCCCTCCTGAATACCCGTCACCACCTAGCCCATCCCCCATCTAGCCCATCCTCCATCTAGCCCATCCTCCATCTACATCCCTCCATCAACCCTCAGTTTGTTCTCTATCATCTCTTCTGGTTTGTTTCCCCCTGTCCCCCCCCATCTCCCACCCCCACCATATATTTATCTGTTTTGTTTCTTAAGTTCCACATGTGAGTGAAATCATAGGGTATTTGTCTTTCTCTGACTGACTTACCTACCATAATACACTCTAGCCTCTAGCTCTGTCCATGTCATCGCAAATGGTAAAATTTCTCTTTTTGATGGCCGAGTCATTTTTTTTAATTTTTAATTTTTTTTTATTTTTATTTCTTTTCAGCGTAACAAAATTCATAGTTTTTGCACCACACCCACTGCTCCATGCAATGCGTGCCCTCCATAATACCCACCACCTGGCTCCCCCAACCTCCCACCCCCTCCCCTTCAAAACCCTTAGGTTGTTTTTCAAAGTCCATAGTCTCTCATGGTTCATCTCCCCCTCCAATTTCCCCCAACTCCCTTCTCCTCTCCATCTCCCCATGTCATATTCCTTGTGTGTGCATATATGTGTGCGTGTGTGTATCACACCGTCTTTATCCATTCAACAGTCAATGGACATTGGGCTCTTTCCATAGTTAAAGCCAAATAGTTTTAAAGTTTATGTCAGCACTTTACATAAGTCTCAAGATTTATTAAAGCCTATTTAGACTGAGAGTGAGGAACGTAGAACTTATTTATGGCTTTAGATGTGATCTCCTTTATAATAAGCTTACCTGATATGCTCTGTTTTAGGTGACCTGACAAAAGAAAGTTAGGGAGGAATGGACATACTCCTTGTGCACTGTGTCCAGGAAACCCCAGCTAGTTTGCTTACCTTTCAGCTTGGGCCTTGCTTTTTCTACAGCCATTGAAAACTTGGGGCTGTT
The DNA here is from genome assembly GCA_004024625.1 of Mellivora capensis. NCBI lineage: Eukaryota > Metazoa > Chordata > Mammalia > Carnivora > Mustelidae > Mellivora > Mellivora capensis. The sequence continues at coordinate 21,548 of PISX010004415.1, forward strand.
TCCTGCCTAGTGCTTCACCCAGTGCCGAAGGGTTTGTGAGATGGTGAGATCGGGAATGTTGGCTGACCATGAGCAGCGTGGGTGGCCCCGGGAGCCTTGCCATTCGAGGACCCCTGGATGTTCAGCGGTACACAGGAAGATGGTTGTGGTGGGTGAGGCTACCCATGTTACTTCTGCAGATACTGTATATGCAACAAGCTGTGTACTGCTAAGAAAGTCACTTGTCAGATTTCAGTACGGGGGGATGTTCTGTGTTTTCGAAGTACAAAAACCCAAGAAGACATCTGATCCTACATTCTGCCCAGCACAGAGATTCCTTCCAACAACACTCTGATCCTGGATGTGCTTAAACTTGCAGTGATAAGAAACTTATCAACTTTTGAGGCGACCCATTGGATGTATTAAGTTGACATGTGTCTTTCTGTATCTTTTACTTGGCTCTTCTTTACAAAGTAGCACAAAATAAATAGTTCTTTCTGAATCTTCTTTAAACCAAAATGAACTTGACAACTGACCAGACCTTATATGGGTACCTTCCCATCTTCTGAGTTACTCTACTCTTGAAGCTCTGTGTTTTGTTTGCTTGTCTCAAAATGTGCAACTCAGAATTCAGATCAACACTACAGATGTTCTCAAAATGTGCAACTCAAAATTTGGATCAACACTACAGATGTTCTCTGACCTGGGGTCAAGCACTAAGACATGTGCCTTCCTGGAGCAGGACGCCATGTCTTTTTTCAGACAACTCAAGATGATGTTAACTTACAAGAAGCTCTATATCCCGTATACTAGTTGTTGTCAGCTGGGTGGTATTTACCCCAGAGGACATTTAGCAATGTCTGGAGATAAATTTGGTCACCACCCCTGGTAGAGTACTCGAGGCATTTAGAGTGTAGAAAAATGAGATGCTGCTACCCATTCTCCGATGCACAGGCCAGTTCCCACTGCAAGGACTGCCCAGTCCTGACCAGCCATAGAGCTGAGGTTGAGACATTCCGATCTTGACTACAAATATCCTGAAGACAAGCTTCATCTGAACACTAAAGCTAATAGTAAAAGGAATAAGGGGGTCAGAAAAGTGTTTAATCTACACTAAGGAGTAAGTCTAAGTATATAAAGGCCCAAACCCAGAATAAACATCTTCTCACGTGAGTCAGAAGGAAAGCTTTGGCCATTATTAGGAAAACAAGACTGACAGTAAGTTAGAAAGTCTGTAAGAAAAGCCCTAAAAATGTGCAGCCTGGTGACCCACTTCTTTGAGATTATCTTAAGGGGTAATTAGAGTTAAGGGAAAATATTTAGCAATAAGAAATGCTTATTACCACACTGTTTTCGTAATAAATGTGAAGACCAACCTAAATGTTTAACAACAGGGTTGGCTTAAATAATTTATGATCCATCCACATAATAGAATATTACACTGTCATTAAAATTACATGGGAATATATTTAATGACACGAAAATATGGCATGCTCACAAGATTGTATTCAATGAAAAAAACACGTGTGTTTTTGTATGTGGGCACTGGCAGGGAGGGATTTGGGTTAAAAATTTTTGTTTTCATGCTTGTACTTTCTCATTTTTGGTACTGAATAAGTACTGCTGTTTTTAACAAAAGGAAATGTTATTTTTATTTTTACTTTTTGGAGATCTTATTTATTTATTTGACAGACAGAGAGGAAACAAGCAGGGAGAGCGGCAGGCAGAGGGAGAGGGAGAAACAGGCTCCCCGCTGAGCAGAGAGACCAGGACCCTGGGATCATGATTCAAGCCAAAGGCAGACACTTTACTGACTGAGCCACCCAGGTGTCCCAGAAATAAGTTATTTTTAGATATAAGAGTAATCTTAGGAAAAAGAAGGTCTAGAAGACATTGAAGAGAATTTATGCCACTTTAATAAATAATAAGAAGTATGAATAGACTGAATCTGAGGGGGAAAAAACATTTGAAAAGTCTGGGGAAGCAATAACATTAGGCCAAGAAATAATAATGAGTGCATTTGATTACCTAAACTTAGATGGACAGAATATAATAAGAGTTGGAGGTGCGATTTTAACAAAGGACCAAGGACTGTTTCCTAGAACAGGCAGTTCACAAGCAAAAGAAATGCACTCTTTGACTATTGCATTAAAGAGCTGATTTGGAAGGTAATGATAAATGAGTCTGAAACCGATTAAAAAGAATCTTTTCTATAAGTGAAGCCAGTCTGAGTGTTGTTAGGACTTCTAAGTATTTATATAGGATTGAGGAATAAATTCAGGGGCTAAAAAAAAAAAAAATCCACCCACAAAGTGTGACCCACTGCAGGGTCCTCTACCTAGAATCCTACAGTGAATTGCAAAGATTTTTCTCTGGTTTTCTGACCTTCCCTCAGGACTCAAGTGGCTAACTGCAGGGTTCAGACCAACCAGCTAAGGAGTGTATGGGGGTGCCTGGCTGGCTCAGTGAGTAGAGCAAGGGACTCTTGATCTTGAGGTCTTGAGTTCAAGCCTCACATTGGGGTAGAGATTACTTAAAATCAAATAAAATATCTAAAGAGTGTGTGACTCTGTGCATATAGACGAGACATGGCAGGAAGTGTGTGAAGGCTGTCTAATGCATTAACTCATGATCCTGTGCTATTGTTTCCAACTCAGGGAAGAATCTAGGTCCTCTACACACATCTTTCTATAGCAAAGGAGATCATCCAAGGGCTGGCAGACAAGAGACACAATTCAAATGTCATCTTCCTTTTGCTTATCTCGTGAGGTTTCTGCACCTTGCACTCTCTGTGCCGTTCTAATGTTGGAACCTCCAGAGAGGCCTGTTGAGGGTAGAGAAAACGCAGAGGAAGTCTGCAAAATGAATTGGAGGCAGAGTCATAAGGAACAAGGGGAATAGGAAAGGAGGAAGAAAGAGAGGCAAGAGTGGATGCTAATAATGTTAGTTTTCCTTCCAGGTAACAGAAACTCTGCTGGGCTTTTTCACAGGATACCTTATTTTGTCTTCATAGCTCACTTATTTGGCAAGATGAAGATGATATGTTAATCCAGTTTTAGTTATTCTCAGTTCATTGCAAGACTATAGTTAATCTCCGCTCCTCACTTTCTAGCTGTGTGACTTCAGGTGAGTGATTTAACTTCCCTGTGTCTGATTTCCTAAATCTTTATATAATAGGTCTGATGATCAGCACACAAGGAGTTGTTGACATCTGTGGCCTTGTTTGCTAAAATTTGGCACATCTGGGATGAAGTGGCCATTTGAAACTTGAATTTTGGCCAGCCTTCCTCCCTCCCTAAAAATGACTACTTCTCATGGTAGCTCTTGGACATGACATGGAGAGGCAGCTCCCACTGCAGGCCTGCCCGAGTTATGTTTCCCCTGTTCCTGTGTTTGTACATGCAAGACAGTCTGTTAGGCTCATGAGAAAAAGGCCTTCCTCTGTCTGAGCCAGGAGCTGACACAAAAGGCAAGAATGAAGCTAAATTGTTCCCATCAGCATTTGTTTTTAAATTAAAGGACCGGGCATTTGAAGGGAGTGGCAAACTCTGGGAACCTTGGCTGAGACACACTTAGAGGCTTATCGTTGCAGACTCAAAATACGTAATTTTATTAAAAGAAAATATGAACCTAATGTCTTCAAATGTTTTAATTATTTATCCACCGCTGTTTCAACTTGTCCTCTGATGTTGGCCGTGAATCAGAATGCAGATTTAAGCAGTGTTTTAGTGATTATTATGCCAGCATTAGCTTTTCTTCCATATTAGAAACCAAATCGAAAGACATTTTTTCATATGTTTAATATATTTTTGTTTTATGACAGTGATGAAAAAAAAAACATTTAATGAAGGAAAATAAAAGCCTCAAATAGCTCAATCGAAGGGGTTCAGAATGAGCCTCCCCCAAATTTGTCACATTGGCCTATGGGATTATTTTGAGTTGAAGGCAGTCATGGCTCAAAAGACTCAGGAGGAGTTTCTTTCTTACCTTCCCCTTCAAGGCCTCTGAGAACTTAGATAGAGGGCCTGATCTAGGAGGAGGGCTCTGCAACGAAAACTCGCTACAAAGAGTACAGACTAGGTGTGGTAAGCTGGAGGATGCTCAGCCGGGCTTGGAGCTCAAAGTCCTCTGTTTGTTCATATGGGATAGCAAATACTTGTTTACCGGACATTTTCTCTTCCTGTATTCCCGTCAGTTGTCTTCCTTCCCTTTGAAGCCCCACGCCCCTATCCTATTCCTCAGCTCTGGAGGCATAGAAAACCTCAGCTGCCAGACTTGCTCTTGAGTCTCCTATTTTTGGGGGCTTCTGTTCATTCAAAATCAAATTTATTTTTCTCCATTAGTCTGTCTTGTGTCAATTTGATTATTAGAACAACCAAAGAACCAAGAAGGGAGAAGGAAAAATTACCCCCCCCTTACATATGTATCCCTGTCGACGAAGTTACAGAAAAGAAAAAAACACCATAAATGTGTGTGTCTGTATACACACACACACACACACACACACACACACATTTGCACTCCAGAAATGTAGGCTTCGGGGACAAAACCTGTTTGGAAGGAGGCAAGCTTCAGTGAGCCAAAAGGTTGAATTCCTGCCTCGGAGAGTGACTTTAGCTAGGTCTTTTATGCTATTCCATGCCTGAATTTTCTTATCAGAAATTGGGTATACAAAATTCTGTTGTATCTCACATACTTACTGTCTTTAATTCTATTTAAATGGATATGTTTTGAGACTTTAAAGTATGATTAGCACTTTGATGGAGCCGCACTAATCCATAATAACGTTTAAAGTACTAGACAGAATTACCTGCTGAATAGAGGCAATTAAAATCTTTGCCTTCTTGTACTTAAATTAAGGATTAAATATGGACACTTCCTCTTCCATCTTTAATTCCACGCCTCTCTTGAGGAAAAAATGTAGGAGAATTGGTGACATTATTTGATGTGTGGAATAGGAAAATCTCCTTTTTTTTTTTTTTTTTTTTGGCTTGAGAATTGTAGACTCTGAAGGTCTGAAAAGGGCGTAGAAGTCAGGTAGTACAACCATGGGAACATCCATTTAGACAGTGAAACTGACCTTCATTTCGAGGGAGAAAGGCCAAGTTGGCCGAGCCTGCATCTTCACAACTTTTAAAACAAATAGTTCTTTGAAAACTTTTTTAAAGAGAGACCTTAGTTAAATGATTATCTATGGCTGCATAAAAAAATTACATCATTGTAACCATAAACTCATCTTCAGGCTAAATTGGGTAAATGATGACAAAAACCATGAATTTTTGTTTATGAATTTTTATTTATTGAATTTTTATGAATTCTTATTTATTGTACTTTAAATCCCAGTTAATCAAGATAGAGGAAAATATCCTAAGAAATCAGTAATTCAAGAAAAAAAAGCACTGAAAGACATCAACCATTTGGATAAATCAGTAAAATGTCAATTAAATGCCTGCTGCGTCAAGGCATAGTACTGAAAGCTTCACAGAAAACAGATGTAGTGTGATGCGTACTTTATCTCCAGGAAGATTTTCCCAGACATTTTCAGACAGTTTTTTCAGAAACCAAGGCCTTTTCGTAGAAAAAGGAGGAGTCACTTCTGGGGCCAAGGGATATCCAGGAAAGCACCAGGCCCCTTGTTACCTGCCTTGATCTGAGAACTTTTAGGGGGGAAAAGGGTCCTCCCACTATTTCATTTGAAAAGATTCCACTCTTTAAATAAAAGTTTGAAGATTATATAATGCCTTTATTTCAGAAATACTAAAATTTGTAATAAAATAGTATCGCCCTATATACATACTTCTTTGCATTTCTTTTCACTGTTTCCTTTTTACACAAGGTCATCACCAATTGCTCAGAAGGAAAAAATTCTGTTTGCTTAACAGAATTTTAAAAAGCCATAAGTTCTGGCCATTTCCCCCCTCCCTTGGGTCGTTTGGTGAAGACCCTTCGTCTTGGTGAAGAAACCAATATACTGTTTCTCTTTTTAGGATTTGTTTTGGATTGTAAATCCAAGAAATTTAAATTTCTCTTTGCTAATTAAAATTAAATTTCCTTCAAGTGACAAGGATTTACTAAATGGCTAGAATGGATTCAGAAGAGAAGTTTATAACCGAGCACAGATAGGGCAAGGTATGGACATACAATAAATTTGAAACATGGCCCTGCACATGAGGAGTTTAGGGTCTAGTTGGGCAGGCAAGAGGAAAACCCAGGAAGTCGCAATGAGTAAGGGGGTGTTTCTTTATGGAAAAATGCCCTTTTTCCAGCTAACCGTCCTGAGGTAAGGATGATTAAATAGAGTGTGGACTGAGTAGCAATCAGAAGAAATAAGTTTTATGGAAGAGAAATAAAAAACATTAGCTCGTAAGCGTTTTCCCCATGTCACAAATAAAATGTTAACTAAAGAGAAAAACTAGTATCTTCCAAAGACTTCGCTGCCAAGGGGCTTGGCATTTCCATAATGGTGCGGAAGGAGAGACATCTCTGATTTCCATAGTACTTTGTAATTAATTTTGTGCTCTTATGGAAAATTAATTGGTTTTTGGATAATGAAATAGAAAGAAATATTCAGACTCTGGCATATTAAAAGAAATTCTCTTTAATAGACACAATGTCAGCCTGATAATGTGGTCTTGCTCCCTCAGGTGCTCGGATGCCGTTTCAGGGTAGCCCGAGAGAGCCTCGGTGGCTTAACAGTTAAGCAAGCTTCTCCCTTGCAACTAAAGCTAAGCAGATTAATTAAAACTTAAAAGCATTATGATTTAGTTATGAATAACAGTTTGCGGTGACAGAGCTCCCCGTCTATAATTCACCATAACAAAATGACACTTGGGCTCGCTGCTGCTATAATTAGCTTTTGATATACTATTTCTTGGAAATTTCTCGCCAGCCACAGCCTGTGTGTATTTCCAGATGTCCTGCACATACTTAAAAATGGTAAACATTAATTTATAGGGATGACAGCTGTGGGTCAAGTTTGAGGTTGATTGATAATTCCTTATTCAAATGTGTGCCTATGCGGCTTCATCTGTCATCCCCTAGTGAAACAGAAAGCTATTCTACCACATTCCTAGTTAATATTTCATTTTTTTTCATAAATTATCTGTAAAGGCAAAAGCAATAGAATTTAGACCTTTCTCCACCATATGGCGTGGAATATTAATAGAGCTGAGGGTTTTTAAAAATTATTTTGCAGCCAGAAGGGTTGTGATTTGTTAACCTGACACATTTGTGTTTGCACAGTGTTAAGCACACAGTGGGCGCTCAATAAATGCTGCCCAGTGACTGTGAGGGGGCTCAAAACACTTTCTAGATGACAGGCCATAATTCCTCCGAGCAACCTTCCCATTTTATAAATTAAGAAACAGCAGACCTGAGAAGTTTTCCTAGGGAGGTGATTAAGTGATTCATCTCTAGGTCACACCAACTTGAGAACGCAGAAAATGACCCATGCTCGCAGAAGACCTAGTCTTCCTGACTTACTTATCCAGTTAGACTCGGAGTACACGTCTTGCCAAGCCATCTTTCCCTTGGACTCTCTGTATGGAGTCAGAATAGATTCCTGAAACATAAAGAAAATGTCAGTCATTTAGCGTTTTGTCTATAAGGCACCAAGCTGGTTGACTGAACTTGCCACCCAACTGGCTGACATTTTTCAGTTTTGAAATGCCGATTTTGCAGGATTTGGGTGCTTTGGGTGCTTTGGGTAATAGCCATGATCAGAATGCCTGAGTCCCTGCTATGAAAGTATAGGCTGCAATGTTAGGGCAACAAAAGATCTCATCAGTGCGTTAAAAATATGCAATGCCCTTGGTTATTGGGTCTTCTGCAGACCACATATCTGGTTTCGACCAACTTTAAGTGTTATGGCACTGTGTAGCCAGCCATTTAGCCTGTATTACTTAATCCCGATTCATCCAAACAAGGGATTAGGCCATTTTATTGTGCTACCGGAAACACACTGAGGTTTAAAAAGATATATGGCTTCCTGGAAACAAGGAATGCTTGCCATTTACGCTTCAGAGTCCCTTAATTATGAATATGTGCTTCTACAAAGCAGCTCTCTAAACCAGAAAGTGTTATTTCAGTATATCCATAAGCAAAATGAGGATTTTTTTAAAAAAGATTTTATTTATTTATTTAACAGAGAGAGATACAGCGAGAGAGGGAACACAAGCAGGGGGAGTGGGAGAGGGAGAAGCAGGCTTCCCATAATGCTGGGAGCCCGATGTGGGGCTCGATCCCAGAATCCTGGGATCATGACCTAAAACGAAGGCAGATGCTTAACAACTGAGCCACCCAGGCACCCCAAAATGAGGAAATGAAGATGCAAAGAATTTTGGTGACTTGCCTAAGGTCAAACGTAAATTTGCAAGTGAACAAAAGTAAAATTCAGTGAGTTTTTTTAAAGGTTGAATTGCACGTTTTCCAACAAAAGTGTTGACATTATTAAGTTTTTATTCTCTCTGTGCTCAATGCTCACACAATTCTGATTTTTTGACCAGGCCACCTAACAGAAAACAGGTATTCATTTGATCTTAGGTGGGCAGGTGAGCAGAACTGGTCGTAGTAAACCCATAAGGTAAGTTTTTTGTTTGTTTTGCTTTTGTGTTTTGGGGAGTTTATAAACTCTGCTCAGATGGTTAGAGAAATTGACACGTGTGGTTGTCATGGAATTGGTAATGGGCGCAACTGTGTGTGATTACAACCCTGGGACAAAAGGACAAGAACAACATTTTAATAGGTATAGTGTATAATATGGAATATTGGGTAATAATAGCATTTTATTTTTAATGGCATTTTAAAAAATATTTCAAGATTCATAAAAGAATCGGTGATAAATTTCCAATGCAAATCAAAATTTTAAAATGTAGAAGCCTGTTCTAGAATGTCACGTAAAAACAGAAATTTATAAAAATTTAAATATTGCAACTATAACCATTTTGATAAAAATATTAGTTGCTAAATTTAGTGAATATAAATCATATAAAATAAGTGAATCAAAAAATTATCTTCGAAATGAAGAATAAGTAACACTTAACCTTTTAAATTATATATTGCAATCCCATAAAAAAAGGTATTACCAATATTAAGTTGTTGTTAAGTGTATCTGATAAAACCTTTCCATGTGTAGAAGCAGTTTTTCATTCAACACTAGTTATAACTGCATTAGTAATAGAATAAATACTTTATTTCAACTTCAGATAATTCTATTCATAATCCATAAGAATTTTCTGAACAGTTTGCTTTTGAAGGGGAGGACTAAAGACAGCAATTCTTAAAAATAATATCCTTTTATTTTTGTTTTCAATTAAAACTGTTGTCTTCTTTAGTCTTAATGCTCAGCCCTATGTTTAGCTTTACTTATCTTTTCTTTACCTTTTTCTTTTTTTTTTTTAAGATTTTATTTATTTATTTGACAGAGAGAGACACAGAGAGGGAACACAAGCAGGGGGAGTGGGAGAGGGAGAAGCAGGCTTCCCGTGGAGTAGGGAGCCCGATGTGGGGCTCTATCATGACCTGAGCTGAAGGCAGATGCTTAACAACTGAGCCACCCTGGTATCCCTGTATTTATCTTTTTCTGAAGCTCTGTTACTTACATCAATTTCAGCAGTCCTGTAGTTCATTGTCTAATTTGGGGGCAGTCTATAAGAAGGATTAAGAGTTATTCATGCAGTAGGAGTTTTTCTTTGTCGATTCTCTTTTTCCTTTCTCCTCTTAAGAATTATGGAGTTAAAGAACACTTTCTGAATCAGGGAAACATTATCTGATGCAAAATGTTAATTTTGAAGTGTTGTGTGTGTGTGTGTGTGTGTGTGTGTGTGTGTGTACATACAAAGAGAGAGAGAAACCTCATATTGTACATGATTCAGGTTTCAGAGTTTTTCTGTCCTTCCAAAACCATACAATACCCATGAAAAAATCTCTGGTGTTTCATACTTAAAAACCGCACTCTGCCAGGTAACTGGATGTTGTGGAGAATACCGTCCGCTGCTCCACCCAACGTTCCTCTTTGTGGACTCAAGAAGGATGTTCTAACTTTACACTGGGAGAAGCTTGCTGCTTCTTAGCAGCTGCTGAAATGCTACTAATGTTTTGGAAACTTTGAATTATGCGTCTTTACTTTTGGCCACTAGGGAACTCAGAGCCCATTTGCCATCCATTCTTCTGTACAGGAGTTTCTCATGTACGCTTTAGTATACTATTTTTATCCCATTTCAATTACTTTTCTACCCTAAATTTCCCTTTGTCTTTTGGCATTTTTCCTATGATATTATGTCCATGTGTTAGAGGCCTCTGTTTCTATTTTTTTTGTTTTTGTTTTTGTTTCTATTTGGAAAGAGAGAGCAAAATAGAGAACGAAAAGATGAAAGAACTAAAGGAATTACTGACGGAGGAAAAATCACAAAAAGGAAAGTCTCCAGTGAATTAAACAGTTATGCAGTTCATTTGGACTGCTTAAAGAGCTCAGCAAATGGTTGACACAGCACCACTGCTTTCTTAGCAAATCAAATCTTGGGATGCTTTTTCCATGTTCTTTTTTGCGACCTCTTGTGAACTTCTGATATGAGTTCCTGGTTGGCATGCACAGCGTCTCAGTCATCTTTGAATCTCCCCAGCTCTCCTTGATGTCTTGCACTTTGTCTAGAACATAATAGCCACTTCATAGGTAGGCTCTGAGTGAAATATTTATGCAGTACCCAGATTTTCAGGATAGTGTGAAATATTTTGGTACTTATTTAACGTTGGTTCATTTAATTACTTCACCAAAAACCCAATAATCAGGAGAAAAAGAAACAACTATTGCTTACGGTGGGGGTAGAAGAGGGTTATGTCGATGATTTTTCTTCTGCATGAAAAGGACACAGCTCTTTCAAATTCAGCAGCTGAGTGGATCCATATGCCTTCCAGGCAGAATGCAGCCAGGGTAATGCTACAGATAATGTAATTAATTAACCCTTTTGTAGTCTTAGGATTTCAAACTTCTAGGTAATGGCATTTGTATAGTAATTTCCCTTGGTTCTATATAAGATCTTTAGTGGAGCCACAAAATAAGATTTGCATTTAAATGTAAATGGTGGGAGTAAGGCAGTGAAAGTTATGAAAATGAACACTTGATAAATTTGGATAAAAGTGGCTTAGTACAATAAACTATATCTTACATGATCGTTTGTATTCTGGAAATCACTGGTGAATGCCCACGATGGTTTAATCTTTGCTTTGTCACTTCTGTTCTGGTTTGGTTTGATAATCAGCATTTCTTTTTAAATGAATGATGATGTCAAACTCTTGGAGAGAAATAACCATATTTTATGGAAGCCAGTAAGTTTAAGATGATTTAATCACTATAGAATGTGGTCAAAGTACATCTATAACAGGTTATGGGTGCATAGAGAGACCCAGTGAATGACTGACTTGTTGAAATGAAGGTCATCTAGTCAGCCTGTCCCTAAGTGAGACTCCAGAGTGGAGTGTCTTCTCGTAGGCCACAGCAGAGCACAATGCTAAATGTATAAAGGAAATGGAGGGGCCCTGAGCAAAAAATGGTGAAAAACCAATCTATGCAAATTTATTAACTTATAGATATTCTTAAAGTGTGTTAGTCTTGAAAACTGACCACTAAAAGTTTGATATTTGCTGCTGAGAAATATCACATAATAAAAAGTCCCCCATATTTGAAAATTACACAAAAAAATTATTTCTACATCCCATCTTTCCTTTTCCCCTTCCTCTCTCCCTCTTGGCTTCCTCCTCCCTGTTCCTCTTTCATTTCCACTCATTTAAATCTCTAAAGTTGAATAGAACATATATCTAAATAATTCTCTTTATGTTAGATCACAATTCTACCCAGCCTAAGATAGTTTTCTTCCTTTATCCCTTACAAAAGGATTTTTTTTTTACCCCAACTCTTCTCTCAGTTATGGAAACCAGTGGTATCACTGTGTCCAGTATTCATCTGTATTGATGAAATTAATAGTAGTTATTTAATTTTGAGCCTTTAAACAGACATATTGAAGAGTTCACAATATAGTTTTCCCCAAATGTCATTGCAATGCCAATTTAAAAAAAGGTTGGATAGACTGAAGACAGTATTAAATAAAACCCTGCTGTTTCACTTCTGGGACTATACTCTTTTCTAAGCCTCAGGTCTTTTGCTGAAAATGAGATTGGTTGCCCCAGTTTAGTTTTAGGAGATAATTTATAATCAAAAAGTTGATGATAGGTGCATTAGTAAACAAGGACAAAGAGGATGTAGTTAGTGGACATGCTGGAATGACACAGTACCGGAAGGTGTATAAGGCAAAAGGGGAGGGATGTTCTGTGAAAAGGTGCACTAGATGCTTCTTTCTAGAAGAATTTAATACATGGAACAAGTTGATTCAGCTTTATCCCAGTCTCAAATACATTCTTAGATGTTGATTTTTTTTTTCTTTATCAGTGCAATTTGCAAGTTTGGTCATAGAACAAGATTGTGAGTCTCTGACAAGAAACAGAAACAATTCTTGTGCTTTTGACAATAGAAGGCGCATCTGTCAAGATTACAGAAAGGGGAATTTGGGGCTTTTGAAAAATATGGCCCAAGTACAGACTTTGTGAGATAGTGGTCTACTCGAAGCTAGCCTTTGACATCACTTCTAATTGTGCACTATCATTACATCCTGTAAATTTAGGATTTGGGCTAGCTAGGGGTAAGCTGTTATAAATAGAAAAGAACATTGTTTTATAACATAAATTTTCCCATGGGTTTATGTGACTTGAGTCATACTCCATGACTCCTGCTATAAACACATATGCTATTTATATTAAATCCTATATTTATTTTTTTAAAGATATTAAAAGAGAGAGAGAGAGCGAGAGCACAAATGGGGGAATGGCAGGCAGGGGGGAGAAGCAGGCTCTCAACAGAGCAAGGACCCCGTTGTGGGACTTGATCCCAGGACCCCGGGATCATGACCGGAGCCGAAGGCAGATGCTTAACCCACTGAGCCACCCAGGCATCCCTTAATCCTATCTTTAAACCTAGAGATATCGCTGCAGATATGGGTAGAAGTGAAATGTTTCCATTCTTGGTGTTTTATACTTTCCTTTGGGCATCCTGTTGTACTTTGGTCTTTGTCAGATTGGAAGCTCTGACAGCAGGTGGTCCAAGTGGGAGGAACATCTCCACTCCCCTCCCTGAGTGGCTGTATGCCCAGTGGACCCCCAATAAACAAGTTTATTGCTACAATGGCAACTACCAGATACAAAAATGGACAGGACAAAAAATTAGTCCTACACCAGTCACGATGGTAATTTTGTTTTAATAAAACCCCAGGGCCAGTAAGATGGGTTGTATGAGCAGGAAAAGACTGCAGGAGAAGAAAAATGTACCTGGTTTCTTGTAAGGATGTTTCTTGTGAGGATGAAACTTGTTGGACGTGGGAAAATCTCTCCTCAGCACCTTTTATGGATGAAGCAGAAAAGAATGAGAGTGATAGATTGCATTTCTCTTCAAATACACAGACTGGTCAAATGCCTTCCTTGCACAGTATCCAAGAAAAATGCAGCCTACTGCCTAGCCCTGAACATGGCCCATTATGTGACCCTGGTCCCAAGTCTGAGTCAGTAGAAATGCTGTTCCACTCCAAGGATGACGTAAAGAGTTTGCAACTTGTGATCCAAGCTCCTTGGCTTTACTTATCCATTTTCTTTTTCTTTACCTTTACTTTATTTTTGAACTGTCGATTCAGTTTGCATTTAGAAATCGGAGGCCTCTTTTATCAAGGGGGAACCGAAGCATGGCAGTTGGTTATTGTCATTCACATTCTCCAACTAGAAGTAATTTCAACATGTTTTTGTTTGACATTTTAACACATATACATTTTGTATAGGGGAATCTACCTGATTCATAAACACTTTTGGGTTTTTTTTTAACACTTCTGCAAGAAAATCTTGTTAGTGGTTTTAGGGTAGAATTAAAAAAAAAAAAAGAAAAAGAAATGGGAACATCAATGACAGGTCTCTCCTGTACTTCTGAAGGATTTTAGAGCCACACTTTGTTTTCAGATCTGTGAACTTTTAATGTTTTCTAGACCTGCCTTGAATGCGTGCAGCATAATAGCATTCCAGCTACTGGAGCTGTGGCTTGCAGATCTGTCTTAAGGAATTTTTTCTTAATATAGAGGGGCTCTCTGGACCATCAGAACCAGTACCAGTCAGTACTTTTTTTTTAATTATAAATTTGTCAAACTCCTTTGAAAAGGAGTTCTTCTTGTCACATTTTTCTAGTTTCTCTTCCCTTCCTTACATTTCACTGTATCAGTATTGTGTTTTCTTTACCTTTCTTTCACTGCTGCTGGGGAAGTTAATCCTTCTTTATATTTCTTTCCCCAAACTTCTCTGGCTCAGTGTATCTTTTGACACAGGAGTACAGACAAGCACTTTAATAAATAGAACTAAACAGAAATATTCAGAAATGAGGCTAATGATATAGTATAATATGTATCATAGCAAAATCATAATTTAACTAGACAAATTGTATTATACCCCAAAATGTGATATTATGCTGATACTGAAATAATGATTATAAAGAATTTATAGTCTAGAGGGAAATGCTCATTACATAACAAATCATTACTGCAACTATGAAACTATGGATAAATATAATTTCAATTACATACAAATATATATACACATATATATATATATAAAATGGAAGATAGTGCACCAAAATATGCAAAGATTATCTCTGAATGTTGATATTATTTTATAAATATTCTGCCAGGAGCATAGATTTCTAGCACAAATTACTGATACCGATTTTCTTAGAACCTACTGGACATTTGGTACTGTGCTAGGTATGTGGGGCTATTATGATATTTAATCCTTGGCACACCCTATAAAGTAGATATTAATCTCATTTTACATAGAAAAGCCCATATCTCAGAAATGTTGAGTAAATTATATTAGGTCACATACTTAGCAATAATAATTATTATCCTCATTTTACAGGTGAAAACACCCGCGTAGGCTCAGACAGATGACTTAAGTTGATCAAGGTCATCTTGCAGCTAAGTAGCAGGACAAGTTGAACCCAGATCTTTGTGACTTCACATGTTGTGGTGTTCCCAATATATCACTGTGCTCTCTAAAACCAAACCATGACAGTGACAACAAAAAAATACACTAAGAAGTGTAATAAAGAAAGAGAAGGATATCCAGTAGGAAAGCAGAAGAGTATTTTGTCTCTGACTTCTTAGCTAATTAGTTCTTGCTGAGCCCTCTGACCCTTATCCAGAGATCTGGATTGGTGCAGTATGTGTGAAAACACATAGTAACCTTTTATAGTGTCTACCTCCAGAGAGTTTCAGAATTCACATAGCAAATGTTTTCTGGTGTCTCACTTATTAAATGTCTTGTTGTTGTTTTTCTACCTTGTAATAATCCTCTTTTGACACAAGTTACACTGCAAGCAGAGAGACAGAAAAGTTTGTATCTATTGTCAGTCCCCGAATAATGCATGTTATGGCATTATGTTTGTATAATGTTTTTTCTTGGCTCGTTGTCTCCTGTCTCTTGTTGGGCTCAGAAAATGCATATAAAAAGTGCAAACATTATTGGCATAAATATGGTATGTCACCAAAAACTGCTGTGGAAACTCAAAAGATAGATAAGAAATAATGAGGTTTATAGATTCATTAGCATTTGAATGATGAAACATGTATATGTGTTAGTCCTTTGATCAATATTGCCCTGGAGGGAAAGTACTGTATTTAATTGTCTTTCCCAGACCTTCCACTGTGGACATCTGGTTGCTATGCAGTCCCGTGGCAGGACATTTCATTGCCTCGGCGTTGTAGAATTCAGTTCCTATTTTATTACCAGTGATGGCATAAGTTACAAGGAAATGTGTGGAAAATCTTGGTCTGAATGCTAGGAACGTTTGCAGGAGGGCCTCTCTTCTGTTCTGTCTGCTTTGGCCTGACTTGACTAGCATGCATGTCCTATCATTCTAGGTAACTGTTAAATTTGAGTGATTTTATTATATATGTTATATACATCTGTGAGCTGTTTCATTAGATGAGTTTCACTGCGCTATGAATGCTTCCTTTTTATAGATACTGTTCATTTTGCAATTACCCAAACCATTTGCAAACATTGCTTGTACATAGTAGGCCAAAGCAACATTTTATTGTGGAAAAAATCAAGTGCATTAGAGTCAGAGTGACCTGGCATCAAATGCTGATGTCATTACTTTCCAGTTGTGACAGTCAAGCAATTATTCATTCCATGTATGCCTCAGTTTCCTCATCTGTGAAATGGGGACATTAATACCTAGCTCATGGAATCTTGAAGAAAATGAAATGAGTAACACAACAAAGCTTGACACATTATAGAAATCATTCTTTTTTTACCTCTTCTCAATGATCTGTACTGACAAAATGGTCAAAATGAACTAGTATGTGTAGTAATAATCTAAAACAAGATTTGCTATGAAAACATTATTTTTAAAGTAGTAATATAGTATATGACTTTTGTGAGGAAGGGGTTGTAGTTTGCCCATTTTAAGCTTGTACTAAAATTCTTTCCCCAAATGCTGGCCAGTTGATGGAAGGGAGTGTGCTCCAGAAACAAACACAAGATTTATGGCAGCCAGTGGCCAGTGTGGAATATCACACATGCCCTGCACAAAATATAAAGTGCATATTCTATAAGTGGATAATTGAGAATTTCTTATATTCGGTTTCCATGCTTATGACCCGGTGGCACATATGAAGGATGGCGTAATCCAGGAGTTAATGGAGGGCAAATTTTAAAATGCCCCGAAACTTATCTTCCTATAGAGAAGGATGCCGGTGTCTACCAGGTTTCTGCTTGTTAATTTCTATGGTTGCTGCTACTGGGGAAATTGTCCTCATTTGCATTGTCTTTCAGTGACCTACCTGGAGGCAAACACCTGCAGACACTTTATGTTCACAGAAGTACCACTTGGGACAGAGACCCACATCCATTCAGTGCAACCAACTATGTTAAAATAACATTATGGGCAAATATTTCAAAGCTTAACATTTCAAACGATCGCTTCACATACTATTTTACCCCCTCTTATTGCTCATGAGTAATATATATTGCTGCCAACATAACTTCTTGGCCTCTCCTTTGCCCTGTGTGTTTTTAACTTTGCAGATGGAATTCTTACAGAGTTTTAATTGTAGGAATTCAATTACTATGTTCACTTTTTTTTAAAACAAGAGAAAAGAAAGAGTCCCTCGTGAAAGAATAATTTGATTTCAGTTGAAAATAAAGAATGAATAAGAAATAATAAAAAGGAAATGCATTTGGAAATGTGAATAGGTATATGTTACTTATAAATTATGCATGTGTGCATGATTACATATTAAAGAGTATCTGTTAGTCATAAAATGATCATTTGCATATTGTTTCATATATAAATGTGTTTATTCTGAATACAAGTATATATACCTATATAATGAAAGATATATATTGTCCACATAACTGTAACTTATAAATTTTACTTTTTAAGAAAAGTGATCAAAGAAAATTCTAAATGTATATCAGTGTTTTGTTTTTTTAAGGAGTAAGTTCCTTTCTAAAAACTATTTCCTTGGACTGCTTACAGCGTTCTCTAAATAATGGTTTGGAGTTGAAATGTTTCCTTTCATGCATTAATGTTGAAAGTCTTTATTTATTTATTTATTTGTTTATTTCTATTTGTATGTATGTGTCTGTGTGTGCTTAGTAGTTACAGCAAAATAGATTCAGCCTGTATAGGGTTACAAGAGATTTTTAAAAAGCACTCCCTCCCTCTGTATTTAGATAATGTTTGCACTGAAGCTATAAACTTTATGTTTGGCATGGTTACAGAACTCACTGGAGGAGGAAAATCAAGCCATATTTAAAGAAATGATGTTAAGAATTTTCAAAGTGATCATGACTTACATTAACATGTTGAGCACAAATGCCATAGAAATGTAGTTGGCTATTATTACTATTTTTTTGAATCACTGAAACAATTAATAAGTCTGCTTTAAAGACTTTTTTCCCTTAGGCAGTAATACTTAAAGGTTCTTGTGTTTAGGTTTCAGCTTTTCATTTGGATCTTTCCAACCATGGGAATAAAGAATAAAATTGTGAGTAATCTATCTCAGGGGACACTCACCAATTAATCTTTTTATTGGTATTGAGAGGCATTAGGTAAATCCTTTAACAATTATAGGTAGTATATTGGATTTATCTGTATATTGATGAGGAACCTGGGACATAGGAAGTGTTTTGCTACATACATGTGCAGTGACAGGATGTGGTAAAAAATATATCCTACTTCATGGTCCTGGGATTCACATGACAGGAGCAACCAACAGATGACTTACCATCTCCCGTAAGTCTACAAACCCCCAGGCTAGGACACCTTCATTTGTGATGTTAACCTATTTACTGCCACGGAATAGTTATCATCCCGATTATGAATGTGTCTTCACTCCTCCAACAGACTGCAACTTCAAGAGGATTTATTCTTTCTTCTTATCTTCTGAGTCTACTCTGCCCAACATTACACTTTCAATGAGGATCAAGATATATTAAATATTTGGTTGAAAAAATTCCTCTGGGTACTATAGTACAGATAGAATGTTTTACTTTATAGAATTTAAGTATTTAAAGAAATATAGGTATATCTGTAAGTAGATAAAGAAGTAAGTGAGACTTTCTAGAAATAACTCTTTCTTTCTATTGATGTCATCCAAACATCTCAGGACTAAGTATTGCTTATTGTGGCTTTTCGCAACGGTCATTTTCCGTTCTATTCTAGGAAGCCATCAGATGTCCCCTGGGCCCACACAGCAGAATCTGCCTTCTCTTCATGAGAAGAATTGGAGACTTCCTAATCTCACAGGCTGTAGCTATCACGCGGGGAAGGTAAGGCATTTCCACTCCTCAGATCGGGTAAAATAAACCGCAGCTCTAAGGAAAAGAATCGTTTGGTTCTGTTTGGATCTGAATTATCCATCCCGAAGAACTGTAACAATCACATGTTGAATATATTTGCTCTTCTTTTCCTTCCACTCGCATTAGAATCATCCAGCAAGAGAGTTCAGAGTAAGAAATGAGAAATGCATGGAGCTGCTAGGACAACATTCACCCAACTCCACATTAGAATTTGAGACCAGCTCCACAATGAGTAGACCCACACGATCCCTCCCTCTGATGGAATTCATATGAATTCTGAGAACCCAACACCAGAGACTCAGCACCCCCTGAGAGGGTGTATCCTAAGTAAGGGGGCAGAGAAGGAGGCAAATGTGCTGGCACCGCCTACCCCTCCCACAGCCCACTGGCGGGTGGTGGAATTAGAAGTTCCGAGGATACATTTCTCCCCCAGCAGTCTCTCTTCCTAGTTTTTCCACGAAGAAACCTCGCGCAAATCTGAAAATATTAATAGACTAATTACCAGTGCCTTCATTTGCAAGTCCGATTCGTTTCTCCCTCTCACCCTCCCGGCTCACCTCGTCTCCTCCTTCATATATTTCAGCGAGGAAAGAGAGGATCAAGGAGGGGGGACAGTGAACTTAGCCACAAAATAAGTCAAGGGAGAAATGAAGTACTAATTAAGAAAGCCGGGGTGTTATGCAAATGGCTCATGCACCGAAGGCAGCCTAATGAATGTGCCCGGAGTGGATGGGGCGTCTTCGCCGCGCCGACAGCTGGCTCCCAGGAAGGTCAGGCGCAGGCGGGCGCGCGGGAGCATAATCCTTCAGATTGGCAGCTCTGCCCCCTGGTCACCGTTTGATTATCTCCCAAATTGCTGTATTTCACAGAGATAATGATTTTTTATGGTCACAGATTTGAAGACAACTGCTGTATCCTCGGGGTTGTCGTTCTGCAAGGAGACGCTGCTGCTTCCTTCAGAAGAGGGAGAGGGGGAGAGAGACAGTTTCTTCTCCTTTTCTCTGCCTCGCAACTTACTTCCTGGAATGGTTTATTATCATAACGAAAGCCATATATATTATGACGGGAATCGCCCCAGTTCCGATTAATCCCAATCTTTTCCCTGTTCTTTAGCCGTGGCCAGGGTCTGAAAGTCCTTTTTCTCTGGTCTTCCAAGCGTTCCAGTACTTTCTCCTGCTCACAAGAAGGAGGTGGTTCTCTCTGCAAAAACCCAAAATAGTTTGGACTTCAAAAGAGGAAAGGAAGGTGCATCTCATAGCTTGCAAGAAGTGTGTGTGTGTGTGTGTGTGTGCGTGCGCGCGCGCGCGCACATGCTCATGCCATGTTTGCCATGCGTCATTACTTAGACCTGTCCTCTGAGAGCTGAAGAGGGTGCAGGTGGGAAGCCTGTCGGTCACCTCCTCTGACCCCACTTGGAGTTTGCCCAGGGTGGGGAATGAGGCTGTGACTCATGGTCTTTTTTAAGTACTTTTAAAAAGCCTTCAAGGTGGGAACCTTTGGCTGGAGCTCCCAAGTGGGATTTTCATTTAATTTGAATGTAAAAGCAATCAGGAAAAAAAGGAAAGTTTAACCATATGATTACTCCCCTTGAAGACTGGTTTATTTAGCGTTATTTGTAGGATTACTTGTGAGCTTAGGGCATATAGGAGCATACTTATTTTTCTGTGAGAAGGTGACACTGAATGAAGCTCTGGTATGAACTTGATTTTCTATTTATATTGGGGACATTACTGTAGTAATTTGGACCCATTTTCTGCAAGGATGCTCTTCTGAGCTGATAAGGGAACGTCAGTGTTTTCCAACTGGAAGCACTGCAACTTGAAAACAATTTGTGTTTTAGTTCAGCCTTAATTATTCCAACATTGCTGGTGTTTTAATATTTATGAAGAAAGGGATTGCCCGGGACTCATATTTTAACTCACTTCTCTCCTCTTAATTGAAGAAAAAGGTAAATAGTGTGTAAATGAAGCCCACTTGGCTTGAGGTCTTGCTGGTGCTTATCTAGAGGTGTTTATCAAGGTGGCTTGATATATCCTGTTTCCTATCAAATATTAATTTCTTCATATTTTTCATTGTTTCTACTGTATTTAGTTAATATGCATTTATTTTACTTTAAAATACACAAGTTACTTGTATATAGGGTTCTTTGGGTTTATCTACAGAGCAATCTTTTAGAATAAAAAAAGGGAGGGTTCTATCATTTATTTTCCTGTGTCTGTAACTAAAAAAAGATACAAAACAGAGTGCTTCTGCAGACCAATTGCCCACACATCATTAGGTCCTAGCCATTTCTTTTTTGACCTGAAAGTCCTGTCTCTATTCCCAGGTGAGTTTACATTGAGAAATAAGTTTCAGCCTCACTAAGAGATAAGATGCTTCTCTGGCATTTTGGTGCATCTTCATATTATGAGTAACAAAGCGTTATTTTTTTAGACATTATTATCATTCCTTCAACAGTTTCAATGACTCTTACCAGGTATTGCTCTAAAAGTAAAGAAAAAAAAATCTGGCAAAGTAAAGGGGCAAGGTTAAGGAGTTGGAATTGCTGTTTTAGATGGGCTGGCCAGGCCTCTTGAGCAGGTGCTATTGAGCTGAGACAAGGAGAATCCATGTGCATATCAAATGGCAGAAATAGCAAATTGTAAGGCTATGAGGTGAGATCATGTATGCCTTATTTGAGGGATAGCAAGGACAGTGTGTTGGGATTGGAATTAAGCAAGAAGAAAAGCGTGGGAGGTGAGATCTGAGCCTGGTCTTAGAGTCAGGTCATAGAACTTTTACGGATGATGGAAAGGAGCATGGATTCTATTTAAAGTGGAATAGACAGCTTGAAATAGTCTTCTGAAAATGAACATTGAGGATTTCCATTGATCACAATTATAAAAACACTGAAGTGAACATCCTTTTATATAAACCTTTGCACACTTGCTTATTTGTTCATCCATTCATTAAATAAATATTATTGAGTGCCTACTTTTTGCCAGCTGCTATGCTAGACACTGGGGATCCTGCTATGGAGAGATCAGACATAGTCTTTCCCCACATGGAGCTTATAGTATATGGGATATATGATCACCCTTATTTATCCTCAGGATATATTTTAATTATTTCTTGAGGAAATAGTCTTAAAAATGGAATCATTCTATCAAAAAGAATGCACATTTCAAATCACACACACATGAGTTATATATTAAAAAATAAATATACATCTGCCCTCCAGAAAAGTTGTACCCATGCATATACTGACTACCAGTGGATAAAAGTGACTATTTCCTCTCTTCCACAGAAGATGCCCCCAAAAGGACACACCAGCAAAAGAAAAGAAAAGTGTATTTCTTCCTCTTTTCAGTTTGTGTTTTCCCAATTATTAAATTAGTTGAATATCTTCACATTTTGTATTTTCATTGTCTTTCTAAATTCAAAGTGGGTTCATTTGTTGCTAATTATCAACACACAGCCTAGATATTACTTACGACTGATAATAACAACCTACAACCACAGAAACTAAGACTCATGAAGTGCATGCTTAGTGCTGGCATAGTGCTAAGCTCTTAAACACATCATTCCATCTAATCCTCAACAAACCCAGGGGAAAAAACGCTGTGGTTTTCATTTCAACCCATTAGACTTTAAGCTCTTAGAAGCAAGGACCACATTTATTTTGCTCACTATTATTTGCTTCTGAGTCTGGCCTAGGAACTGGCTTAGCTAAAAAGTCTATATATACATTTGCCACCTGTTTATACGTGAAAAGTTGAAGCACAGTGATTTTAAATAACAAAACTCCATAGGTCACAACTGGTGAAGCTGGGGTTTGAGCATGACCAGCCTTAGTTTAGAAAATGTACTCTTAGCCTGGACAATTTTGGTTATTAACAAAATTTTCTGCAACCACAAAAGTATGCATGTCATCACTTCTGGCCTTCCAGGTGCTTGAAGTCTGATTAACAGTGCTACAGATATACTTTCTTAGATTTTTTTCAAGGGTTGTACTGATTTTATGTAACGCTATTCTTTTTAATAGAGGCAATGTGACACATAACTCATACTTTACCTCCCTGTCTGCCCCCAAAGCTCCACAGTTTTCTGTTTGCCTACCTGCTTAATTACTCTGTGTGTTTGAATTTTTTTTTTTTTTTATTTACTTCTTTGAAGGAGAGACAGAGAGAGCTCAAGCAGGGGGAGAACAGAGGGAGAGGGACAGGCAGACTTCACACTGAGCATGGAGCCCGATGCAGGGCTGGAAGCACGACCTTGAGATCTTGACCTGAGCTGAAATCAAGAGCCGGATGCTTAACCCACTGAGCCACCCAGGCATCGCTCTACCTTTATGTTTAGAAGCATCTCAAACTTAACATACCCAATACAGAACTCTATTCCAGCCCCACTGTCCCAACCTGCTTTCCAGCTACACTCACCCAATCCCAGTAAAGGGCACAAATATTCATTCACATGTTCAGGTCAAAACCAGAGCAGTCATCTTTGATTGCTAATCCTCCCTCAACACTCCACCACACATTCTCCGCAGAGTCTACCTTTGAATATATCCCGGATCTGGCTGTGTTCATTCCAACCTCTGCGCTCACCTTGGCCCAGGCCATCATCATTTTTTGTCTCACCTACTAGCCTCCTCCTAGATTTCCCTCTTCCGCTTTTGCCTGCTTGCGGCCTATTGCCAGAACGATCCTCAGAAATGTAAGTAGATTCCCTGCTCAAAACCGTCAGTGATTTCTCTTTGTATTTGGAATGTTTGGCATCACCAGTCCTTCTAGTTCTGCTCCCTGCCTTCCCCTTCTAACTTATCTCTGTCCTGGCCTCCATACTGCACCTGTATGCCTTCTTGCGGGTGCCTGGGTCCATCAAACTGATTTCACACTCAAGCCTTTATTGGCTGTTCCCTCTGGCTGGAATGCCTCCCTTCTCCACTTCAGTCAGTTGTCTGCCCAACTGTCTTCTGCTCAGAGAGGGTGTCTCGAACCATTCAACCCAGAACAGTGTCTCTGCCACCCCTGACTCTTCTTCACTATTATCTTCTCCATTAAAATTTGCTTTCCCTGAGGGCAGAGACTCTGACCTGTTTCACACCAGAATAGCCCGTAGCATATACTGGGCAATCACTAAATACGTTTAAATGAATGGATGAATGAATGTAACTGAATTTTATGCTTTTGTTAGCAAATAAGTAAATTGATAGACAAATGACTCAGCTAAAAACAAACAATTAAGCAAGCAAACAAAAAAACTAAACCATGTGATCCAATTTATTTTGGAAAATATGATCATCATTCTTGAAGTGTGAGGCAAAATAATGGATGCTCAAGTATCTGTGATTTGAAATCTTAGGTTACTTGAATTTTGTTTTAATGATTCCAACCAATGTTTGGAGAGTGAAAGTGAAATCTTAAGCTCAGAATGGTCCCATTCAGTCTCTTAATGATCTGAGATGCCTTTGTTGTGCCCAGATGTGATGAATTCAGCTCATGTACTTCATGTGGTCATGTACTTCTGGGTGGTAAATTCTAGGAAGAAGTCAGAAGAGTGGCCATTTATGGCTGGTGTGTGTGTGCACACATGTGCACATTATGACTTACAAGGAATATTAGGATAGACGAACACACTACCTTAGGTCCTCTGAGCTCGGTGCCTGCCAAGGCACAGACCTGTCTCAGATTCCCTTTGGGGCTTGCTGAGTTAGGAGAAGTTGGAGCTTTGTCTTAGGAAGGACACATTCAGACAGCACCATTTCTCCAATACTGGACATTGTCTCTTCACATCTCAGGAAGATAGTTGCCCTCCCCTCCTATCCATTATAGACATATCCTACTTTATATGTGTACAGGTTTCCTGCTCAAGAGTCAGAGGCCTAGTCCAAAACTCTATTAAGGTGAAGTAGGTTAAAACCAGGCTAGGTAATATCTCTGGGATATAGGCTATACCATATCACAGAGTTAGGTATAAGAAAAGCTGTTTGTTTTAAACTGTATTATTTTCTCAAAATGTTTCAAAATGAAAATGGCATAAAAGGGTACACAGTGCAAAGTATCTCCCAGTCCCATCTTTCTGTCTTCTCAACACTTGGTTTCCCTCATCAGGTGATCAATGATACCAGTTTCTCATATGTCTTTCCAGTAATAGTTTATATAATAAAGAAATAGATGGCATATGTGTATATGTGGGTGATCTAATGTCATTTTTTATGCATTTAAATAATATGAATGGTAAAAAATTATATTATTCTGCATCTTGCTTTTGTTGTTGTTGTTGGGAAAGCAGTATAATATACTTCTTTTAAAAGCAAAGACTGGAGCTAGACTGCCTGTCTTCAAAATTTGGCTGTGCTCAAATAGTAGCTGAGTGATCTCAGACAAGTTTATTAACCTCTCTGTTGTGGGAAATGAGATAGTTTGTATCTTGTAGGGTTATTGTGTGTAAATCACCATGCACATAAAACAGCAAGTAATACATAAAACGTGTATTTTTTTAAAAGATTTTATTTATTTGACAGACAGAGATCACAAGTAGGCAGAGAGGCAGGCAGAGAGAAAGGAAGGGAAGCAGGCTCCCTGCTGAGCAGAGAGCCCGATGCGGGGCTCGATCCCAGGACCCTGAGATCATGACCTGAGCTGAAGGCAGAGGCTTCAAACCACTGAGCCACCCAAGCGCCCCAAAACATATGTATTACAAAAGTAATTACATAAAACACATAGTAATCATACAATGTTGCTAGCTCTTGTTACTGTTATCATCATTATTTTTGGATCTTATAGAGCATTCCCATTTTAGTACATGAAGAGGTCTCTCATCTTTATCCCTTCACAACATTGCAGTGTATGGCTGTTCCTAATACTAACCGTACCTTATTTAGGATCCCTCCTCTACCCCAATATTTTGGTGCTACAAGGAATGCTATAATGGAAACTTTTCATGTTGGTCACCCTAGATTATATCAAGCATATCTGCAGCATGAATTCCTCAGAGTGTAGTTTCTGGGTCACATGGTGTGTTCATTTATATCTTTTTTTTTTTTTTAAGTTTTTGCCAAACTTCTCTCCATAGAAGTTGTACTAAGTTATGCTCTCACTACCAGTGTGTGCAAGTGGTGTTCACATAAAATAAATAACTCCTTGAGAGGTATTGTTTAAATCTGCATTTCCCTGATTAGGAATGACTTTGAGCACAGGTTCATGTTTAGGAGCCATTTGTAGTTCTTTTTTGCTGTGAATTCTCTGTGAATGCATTTTCCCTATTTGTTTCTTTTTTTTCCCCCGTTTTGAAATAATTAACACAGACATTAATATATTATTTATCTCAGGGGTAGAGATCTGCGAGTCATCAGTCTTACACAACACTCAGCACCCACCATAGCACATACCATCCCCATGTCCATCACCCAGCTACCCTATCCCGACCACTCCCCCTCCCCTCCAGCAACCCTCAATTTGTTTCCTGAGATTAAGAGTCTCCTGTGGTTTGTCTCCTTCTCTGGGTTCATCTTGTTTCATTTTTTTCAGCAGGTGTGTCAGGATAACCAAGTGGTCTAAGGCTCCAGACTCAAGCTTTTGCTTCCTTATTTGTTTCTATTGGGTTGTTGGCATAAACACATATTTACTATGTGTTTATGTAAGTCCCTTGCATTTTGAAGAAGTATGTGTTACAAATATTTTCCCCAGTTAGTATTTTTTTTTCTTTTGGCTTTACTTGTGGAAATTTTTGCCACACACAATTTTTTTTTATTTTATATAATTGAATATTTTATCTTTTCTTTTATGAGTTTGATATTTTGCCTTCTAAGGAAAAGTTTAAATGAGTTGTAGTTAAAGGCTATAGTTTTGTAAGATTGCAATTTGAGTTTATAATTATGTCTGGCTTTCTCTCTTCCTTATTTGAATTTAAGTTGTTTGAGGGCAGAATTTGTGTGAATTAACTCATATAAGTTGTTTATATGAATTAATCAACTTAATCTCCATAACATCCCAAAGAAGTCAGTAAAACTGTTATTCCCATTTTATAGGGGAGTACCCTGAACTCAGAGAGGTTGAGTTATCTGGTTAATATTACACAGCTAGCAAGTTAAAGTTTTAGGATTCCAGCTCATGTGCTCACCTGCGTGGGAGGCATAGTCAATAAAATTTAATGGATTTTTCTATGGAACAGACTCAGTTGTCAAAATTTGTGACCAAAGTATGCAAAGTCTTGCTCTAATCATTTTTATTTAGACCTGAACTCCACCCCAATAAAGATGAACCATTCTGGGACAGCTTTGCAAAAAATATATATATTTTTTCAAAATCAGATGTAAAGAAGTCTAAAGCTGAGCTTATTTAGCAATGTTTCTCTTTCTCTTTCTGATACAGTAATGTTAAAAAAAAAAGAAAAAGAAAAAGGAATGTCTCCCCTTCCCTTTGATATACCAAGAGAAGATTGCAGGCCAAGCCTTCTAAACTTAATGTGTAGAACTGAGCTTAGGCCGTAAGTTAAGCAGAGACCTAATGATCACCTAGAACCACACAGCAGTGGGCATGAGTAACACCAAGAAGCATGAGACACTGTGGGTCTCTAAGGTCTAATGTGCTACCCCATTTGGAATTGCAAAAGAATGCCTGGGTGCTGCATTTGGTGGGCAAGAACATTTGTGCAGAAAGAAAACTAAAAGGAATCTTCAGAGAAGCAACATGTTGGCACTGTCCTCTTAAACTGGGTTTCTGGTTAACAAATTGGTCAGTTGGGCAATATCGTTCCAACCACATATTCACATGAAACAAAACAAAAAATACTACCTTTGTTCATCTTGACACAATAAATGTATCTTGGAAGTTCATCTTTGTGGCAGCCTCTGTGTTTCTAACCAAAGGAAGATCATGAATCATTTCATTCAGTGTTTGCTATGTTTATCATTTTTTCACCCCAGAAACTTTTTTCATTGTTTTTAAGTAAGTAATTCCAACTTAAGCACTAAAATAAGATCATCCTGCCTGCTTCTGACTCTGGACTTGATTTTTCTGTGTGTAAGAATCTACTCTACTGTACCACTGATGAAAATACAGGAAATTAACCCAGATTTATTCAACATATATTTAGTGTGGACCTGTCACTTGTGAAAAAGTCTGAAGACTTGAACTGTAGCACTCAGAGGGGGTTGGCAGGCATCACACAGAACTTTTGTAACTTACTTGGATTGTGAGATGTTCATTAGGAAGAACTAGAATAGGTACCAAAGAAAAAGAGATAGAAACTAGAATCATGTCTTATATAATCATGCTGTAGACCTAAAATGTGGAGTTGGATTGAAGATTGATCTTTCACATAGAAATACATTTCTATTACTCTAAAGGTTTTTGATGAGTCAACTAGTGATATACTTTTAAAGACAGCTTTATTGAGAAATAGTGTGCATACATACAATTCAGTCATTTAAAGTATACCATTCATTGGTTTTTAATATATTCACAGATATGTGCAATCATCACTACAGTCAATTTTAGAACATTTTAATTACTTTCAGAAGTAACCTGATACACTTTAACTGTCACTCCCCACACTTTGGGTCCCTCCCTTCTCCTATCCCTGGGCAACCATTAACCCGTTTTTTTGTCTGTGTAACTTTCCCTGTTATGGACATTTCATATGAATGGAATCATATAATATGTGATTTCCTGCAACTAGCTTCTTTCATTTAGCATAGTGTTTTCCAAGTTCATCTGCATTGTAGCATATGTTCATTCTTCTTATGGCCAAATAATATTCCATTGTATGGATATACCATATTTATTTATTCTTCCGTCACTTGATGGACATTCGGGATGTTTCCACCTTTGGGCTAGTATAAATAATTCTACCATAAACGATTGTGTATAAGTTTCTATGTAAACATATGTCTTAATTTTCCTTTTGATATATATCTAAGAGTAGAATTTCTGGTCATAAGGTAACTTCATGTTCAGTCTTTTGAGGAAATGTCAGAGTGGTTTTCCAAAGGAGCTTATACATTTTACATTCCCATCTGTGGTATGTGAGGGTTCAGACTTGTCCATATTCTCCCTGATAGTTGTTATTATCTGGCTTTTTGATTCTAGCCAACCCAGTGACTGTGAAGTGGTATGTCAGGTATGTTTTGTCATTTTGATTTACTTTTCCCTGATGGCTAATGATTTTGAGGGTCATTTTATGGACTTATTGGCTATTTGTATATTCTTCTTGAAGAAATGTCTTCATATTCTTTGCCCATTTTGTAATTGGGTTGTCTTTTTATTATTGAGTTAGAATAAGCCTTTATATATTTTGGATATAAGTCTCTTATCAGATACACAACTTTGAAATATTTTCTCCCATTCTGTTGGTTTTCCTCTCACTTTCTTGACGGTGCTTTTTGAAGAACAAAAGTTGGAAATTTTGATGAAGCCCAATTCTCTCCCTTTTTCCTTTTTTTTTCCTGCTTATGCCTTTGGAGTCATGTCTAATAATCCTTTGCCAAATCCAAGGACATAAAGGTTTAACCCTAAATTTTCTTCTAAGATTTTATAGTTTTATTTTAAGTCTTTGATCCATTTTGAGTTAATTTTTGTATATAGTCTAAGGTACGGGTCCAAATTAATTCTGCATGTGGTCTTCCAGTTGTCCCAGAATCATTTGTTGAAAGACACTGTCCTCTTAAACTGGGTTTCCGGTTAACAAATTGATCAGTTGGACTATGTCATTATAATCAAATAGTCACGTGAAACAAAACTAAAATACTACTTTTGTACATTTTGTAAAAGTGCCTGCATTGCAATATCCTGCAACCTTTATCAAAAAAAAAAAAAAAAACAGTTAAACCATAGATACGTGTATTTATTTCTGGACTTCCAGTTCTATCTATTGACTTATATGTACTACAGTGTCTTGATTACTGTTGTTTTATAGTTCAGTTTTAAAAATCAGGAAGTATGAGTCCTTCTTTTTTGTTCTTCTTTTTCAAGATGGTTTTGGCTACTTTTATTTTAATTTTATTTTGAGAGTGAGAGTGAGAGAGAGAGCATGAGTGTGGGGGTGGGAGGCTCAGAGAGAGAGAGAATCCAAGTAGGTTCCGTGCTCAGTATGGAGCTCTCTGCAGGGCTCGATCTCATGACCCTAAGATCATGAAATCAAGAATGGGGCGTTTAACTGACTGAGCCACCCAGGTGCCCCAAGATGAATTTTAAAATTAGCTTTAGCCTCTACAAAGAGATTGGATGAGATTGTGATATGGATTGTGTTGAATTTGCCTTATCAGTTTGGGAAATATTATCATTTTAACAATATTAAACCTTCCTATTCATGGACATGGGCTCTTTTTGTGATATACTTTAAAAAGTATTCGTCCATTAAACAAATATTTACTGAGCACCTAGACTGTGCTATGTACGTGGGATAGACCATGTCAGTCAGGCCTTCTTCTACGCGGGGTCTTTCCTCTAAATGCCTGTCACTGAAAATCTGCCTGACCTCCTTCAGATCTTCCCTCAAACTCACCCTCTCAGTGGGGCCCTCTCTGGTCACATACCCCATCCATTAGCTGGACCTGCTGTCTCTTTGCCCTACATTATTTTACTTCTTAACAATTATCATTATTTATTATAAATTTTTATTTTTTTTATTTTTCTAAGTCCTAAGAACATGACAATAGGCAGAAATCCTTGACTTCACAGAGCTTACACTCTAGCAGGAAATACAGATTAGAGAAAAGAAAAATATGTCAAATGTGTAGAACGAGAGTAATAAATACTCTGTGAAAACTAAAGTTGAGAAAAGGAAGGACTCGGGGTTGTAGTTTTAGACAAGATGGCCAAAGGCCAAGGGCTAGCTAGCCAGGAGTTAGGCAGTGAACCAGGGAAAGAGCACTCAAGGCAGAACGAACTGTATGTGCAAAGGCCTGGAGGCGGGAGCAGACATGGATACTTGAAGGAACAATTGGGCAACCAAGGAGGTCTGCAGTGCAGTGAGACTAAACTAGAGAAGTAGCAAGAGACTTTGTAATGGACTTCAATGTTCAAGATTAGGGAGGATGTCTAAGAGGACATGATCTCTATGAGGGTTTGTGCTCCCAAGAATGACTGATGAGAATGAAGGCAGAGAAAGTGTAAGTGAGGTAGTAACATTGCCAAATCTCCAACTCCAAAGCTACATGCTGTCAACTATCTGGGTATGTTAATGAGCTGCATAATTGCCTCAGTTATCAACTGTGTATACACAGATACTCATCAGCCTTCTAAATTAATGGTATAGACTATCTTAGCAATCCGGGATGCCTGGGTGGCTCAGTCGGTTAAGTCTGCCTTCAGCTCAAGTCATGATCCCGGGGTCCTAGGATAGAGCCCTGCATCAGGGAGTGTGCTTCTCCCCCTGCCTGCAGCTCCCCTTGCTTGTGTGCTCTTTCTCTCTGACCAATGGATAAATAAAATCTTTTTTTAAAAAGGGGGGGAGGGGAAGAAAAAAAAAAAGGAGTATCTTAGCATGCTAGCTTTCTCCCTTCCTCTTTTGGTCTGGAAGAACTTTACTTGGTTTATGTCTCAAGCTTGCTCTAAGATCCACCGTTGCTGTGTTTGGTGGGGAACACTTCAGATATCTCTGGACTATCATATTATAATTTAATGCTAGTGATTTATATCACTGTGTTGTGCCTGGGGACCTCATTGAAAGAGGCACATTGTGAATATAGTAAGTCAATTAATTAAGAAAGAAACAGTAAACAGAGCCAAGTGCATTTTTGATTGGTGAGAATCTCTAATTACCCTGAAGTTCCTCTGATCTGGTGATAAAAGGGTGCTGTTTTGAGCAATTCCAAGGCACTTCCACCAGTTCAGATGTCCCCAGGACAGGAACAATCAATTCAAGTCATTTATAAACAATGGAGAATGGCAGGGCCAGTGGCTAAACTGGAGACTATGAGCCTCACCCACAGGCAATCAAATTCTGATTTTTCAAAAAAATGCTGTACTGGCTAAACAAAAGATGTCTGTCAGCTTTTGAATGCTACACAAGGCTGGCAGTCTGCTAAAATCATTATGTGAATTAGAATAATTAACTCATAATAAATTATATGAGGTAGGTGCTCCTATCATCCTCATTTTGCTGCTGAGAAAACTAAGGCTCAGCAAAGAAGGAAATTACTAGTAAGAAGCAGAGTCAGAATGCGGAGGTGGGCACTCTGGTTTCAGAATCTGTGACTGTAATCACAGTAATAGGAAAAACTTATGTGTAGATAAGTAGCCAGCAATTAAATCCACTATGGATTATGAAATACGTAACATTTGGAAACATCTAAAGGGGCGTTATCCTGTAGATATAATTGCAAGCCACATATGTAATTTTAAATTTCCTTGTAGCCCCATTTAAAAGTGTAAAAAGAAAGAGATTAAATTATTTTCAAATAACATGTTTTATTGAACTCAGTATATCTAAAATATCATTACAACATATAACCAATGTGAATAAGTATTAATGAGATAGTTTTCATTCTGTGTCTTGGGAATTGGGTGCCTATTTTACATTTAATCACATTCCAATGAGGAGTAGCCATGTTTTGGGGGCGCCTGGGTGGCTCAGTCGGTTAGGCGTCTGACTCTTGGTTTCGGCTCAGGTCATGGTCTCAGGGCCCTGAGATTGAGCCCTGTTTCAGACTGCACGGTCAATGCAGAGTCAGCTTGAAGCTCCCTCTCCCTCTGCCCCTCTCCCTGCTCACTCTGTCTCTCTCTCTCAAATAAATAAATAAATATTTTAAAAGAATTTAAAGAGTAGCCATATTTCAAGTGTTCAGTAGCCAAATTTGGATTTATGGCTACCATATTGGAGGGTAAAGATTCAGATGATTGGCTGAATTTTTCACTGTTAATTTTTCCTTGGTATCATTAGAGCTGTAATTTAATTAGGCTTCATTTCCTTGTAGGTAAAGCAGGAACTCCACCAATATAATAATTACAGAGGAGGAGTTGCCAGCAGGTGCTTTTCTTCTGCTCTCATTAAGAAGTTTGTATGAACTTCTCAGCACAAAGAGTTTGAGATCCTGCAAATTTATGGCCCAAGTTATATGGGGTTTACACATATGTACTGATGTTACCTAAAATATCCCTTCTTATAATGTTTTCATTATGAACCGTTTTGGTGGATGGAATATTTATATGCTTTTGCTATGAACATAAGCATTATAAAGGAACTATGCTTTGTGCTGCTAATTTAACTGGGTTTGGAAAGCAAAGTGGAAAAACTATAACTTTATGATAAACGTTACCACCTCCCTTTAATGCATTAATATATTTTATGGTTAAAATAGAATGGAACATTGAGGCACTTGTGCAGAATATATAAAAGCACATAGGCAGTGAAGGAGACCAAAAATTACATTTGAGCTTATTAATTTATGAAAAAAACAAAATATTCTCAGACAGCTGCATCACCAACTCAGGTGAAAAATATTCTAACATGTCAGCAAACTCCA
Organism: Mellivora capensis; assembly: GCA_004024625.1. Lineage (NCBI taxonomy): Eukaryota > Metazoa > Chordata > Mammalia > Carnivora > Mustelidae > Mellivora > Mellivora capensis. Next base: position 54,921 of record PISX010004415.1, read on the forward strand.
CTCCATAATCCTGCCAGGATGAAATTAAACAAAACAATCTCCCCAAATTATTAAATTCTAAGTCTGTAGGGGAATGCCCTATATTATACCTCAATTTACTAAACTATAGGCACGACCATGTAGCCACATGTCTCTTTACTTCTGTGCTGTATAATTGTATACAGATGTACGCAGTGTTATGCAATAGACTTACTCCTTAAAAAGTGGAGTGCAAATTCAATATTAAGAATCCTTTAAAGGCGCTGAGGGAGCTTGCTATTTAAAAGGTTCTTTTGTAATAAGATTAATCACCCCCTAATTCCTCTCTTTGGCAAGGTAAAGCTTTAATATAGGATTTTTGTAGTTTTTTTAAAATAATGTTTCAGAAGTATGGAGAAGAAAAAGAGAGAAAAAAATCATTACTACATGTACATGTACACAGGCGAGGATGTCACCCTTGCACTGAATTCCATATTAACACTGTTCCATCTTATCAACACAAAGATGTCACTCACCCAATTTTTTCTACTGGATATCCTTACCAGAATACAAGCACATTAAGTTTGAGAAGTTCTTTATAGATCTTGGATATCAGCCCTTAGTCTGTAGTGTCATATGCAAATATCTTCTCCCATTCTGTGGTCCATATACATAATGGAATATTACGCAGCCATCAGAAAGGATGAATACCCAGCTTTTGTATCAACATGGATGGGACTGGAGGAGATTATGCTGAGTGAAGTAAGTCAAGAAGAGAGAGTCAATTATCATATGGTTTCACTTACTTGTGGAGCATAAGGAATAGCATGGAGGACATTAGGAGAAGGAAAGGAAAAATGAAGGGGGGAAATTGGAGGGCAAGATGAACCACGAGAGTCTGTGGACTCTGAGGGTGTTAGAAGGGAGTGGGGTGGGGGGCTGGGTGAAGCCCAGTGATGGGTATTAAGGAGGGTAAGGATCACATGGAGCACTGGATGTTATACGCAAACAATGAATCATGGAACACTGCATCAAAAACTAATGATGTACTGTATGGAGACTAACATAATAAAAAATAAAAATTTTTTAAAAAAATAACTAAAAAGCAAACAAAAAACAAAAACAAGCATACTAAGTTTTTCCATCTTTCCCTTTTTTTCCCCCCTGGATGGCAAAATGCCTTGAAAGGGTTATCTATGTGGCGTCTCCATAGTTTTCTTTACTTACAGCTAGTGAGTTCTGTACTTTGTAAGTTTGGGGAAAAAAACTTCTAAGAGTATTGTCAGGAGTTTTCTATAAAAAGAACAGGAACAAAATGATCACAAGTATTGCCCATAGTAAGGAAAACAGGCATACACATGCATTCAGAAATTCATCTCCCCCACCACAAATAACTTATTCATGACTGTATTCTTTTGCTAGGGCCTGCCATAACACAGTACCACAAACTGGATGCTTTAAAAACAGAAATTTACTCCCCCTTGTTCTGGAGGCCAGAAGTCCAAAGTCACGGTGTTGGCAGAGCCATGTTCCCCTCAGGGTGGTAGGGTAGGATCTGTACCACACCTTTCTCCTCAGATGTTTCTTGTCTTGTGAAGGCTGTCCTTCCCCTGTTGTCCCTTCATTCGTCTGTATCCAAATTTCCCCTTTTTATAAGGACACCAGTCATACTGAATTCAGGCTAACCCTAATAAGGTCATTTAATTTGATTATCTTGTAAAGAAACTATTTCCAAGTAAGATCTCCTTTTGAGGTACTGGAGGTTAGGACTTCAACATATCTTTTTTTGGTGGGGGTGGGGTGGTGGGGAGGAGTGCAGAATTTAACTAAATAACAGCTAAAGTCAGAAATTTAGTTTTCCTGGGGTGTCTGGGTGGCTCAGTGGGTTAAAGCCTCTGCTTTCGGCTCAGGTCATGATCCCAGGGTCCTGGGATCAAGCCCCGCATCAGGCTCTCTGCTCAGCAGGAAGCCTGCTTCCTCCTCTCTCTCTGCCTGCCTCTCTGCCTACTTGTGATCTCTCTCTGTCAAATAAATAAATAAAATCTTAAAAAAAAAAGAAATTTAGTTTTCCTTTTACCCTCCTGTAGGGATATGATCGTAAATGTGTTGGAGAAATGTGTGCTATTCTTCACAAGATAGTCTGCAAACCGTGTGGAGGCTACCTGGATAAAATGTTTGTTTATCAACTCCTTTGAGATTGACCTGACTGTCCCTTAAAAATGCAGGGATTCTGCAGAATATACTTATTCATGTGTCCACCTATCCACCCATCCATCCCACCACCTCCCTCCCTTTCTATCTCCCTCCAAATCCATTGTTACTTTCACAAAAATTACTGGGTACTTCCTATGAATTTAGTATTTTGCAAAGCATTTGGGGGTGGAGACACACAATGGCAAACTTCAGTAGTCTTTGCTTTTAGGGAAGTATAATATAGATGATAAGACAAAGCGTAAGTTGTAAATACGAAGTGAGCTGAACTGACAGAGATGCCATCTGTCATTTTGTAGGGTAAGTCATTCATTGCTGAGTATTCTGAGGGGGCTTTCACCGAATCAAGATGAGAGCAAAATTCTTCAGAAAGGTGTGGTCAGGATTGGCTCAATATCAGCGTTCTTAAGTTATTGAATTCTGCTTATAATGATCTTTTTTTAAGTTTTTAAACAAAATTTTTAAAAGATTTTATTTATTTATTTGACAGACAAGTAGGCAGAGAGGCAGGCAGAAAGAGAGGAGGAGGAAGGCTCCCTGCTGAGCAGAGAGCCCGGATGCGGGGCTCCACCTATCCCAGGACTCTGGGATCATGACCTGAGCCCAAGGCAGAGGCTGTAACCCACTGAGCCACCCAGGCGCCCCCCCACGCTTTTTAAAAATTGACGCCCTACCTTTGAAACCATTGCTGTAGCTTGATCAGGCCTCATAATATTCTGAAACTTCACATTTCCTCTGTCCCCTTTTAGATGACGGTGGGGCAATCACAGTGCCATGTCTAGGCTCACCCCAGCCTAAGTTCAAGGCCAGTTCTCCTGTGAGCTGTGCCAAGCCACTCAAGGTCTAGATTGGCTCTGATTATCTGTGACATTTTCATCAACCAGCTTGTTGCTTCCTACTTACAGCAACTCTTGCAGAAAATACAGAAAACCTAGAAAGTGTAGGATCAGCCTCTTCTACCTGGTTTCTGGGACCCCAGGTGTCTGTGCACATATGGGAAGATCTACTGTTTCACCCACCTTAGAGAGCTACCCACCATTCTTTTAGTCAGTGTATTTCCCGCTTCAATGACTGGAGTTGGTTTCTGTTCCTTCCAACAAAAACTCTCACTAGTACACTCTTACCACCAAATCTCAGGCTTGAGAAAGTTTCAAGCCCCTCACAATTGCTGACACGGTTTGTTGCCTCCTCCACATTGCTGGAAGGACTGCCCAGATAATTGCCCCATCCCCTGAGAGCTGCTGATGTTTTTCTGTTGATGCCTGGCGGGATCTCTGATACTCTACACTCCCATCCTGGTCTACCATTCATCCTTTCTGTTAAGATGTGTTAACAGTATCCTTAAAATAGTACCCTGGTCTCTTCTCCTAGGTGCATCCCCTCCCAATTCTGTCAGGCCCAACACTTCTCATTGTCTCTGCCTTTATGTCATCAGTTACCTTTTGCCAGTTAATGTTACCTTTCATATCTCCTCTTTCACTCTTGTGACCCCCTCTGGCTAACCCCATCTGCTAACTGCAGTACCCTTACCTGTATCTTCATCCTCTCAACTCTAACCCAACACTAGGCCTCAGAATCATCTGGAAGAAATCCAGCCTCATCTACTTAACCTGAAATTTTGGCAATGGGGCCCAGTGGAGGAGATATATTTTTTTTTTCATTTTATTTTATTTTATTTTATTTCATTTAGGGCTATATGTTTTTATTACTCCTCAAATCAGTTTGTTCATAACCTTTAGAAGATACCACCTCAAATCCTGGTTCTTTTTCAATAGGTTCACCCCCTTGTTTTCATTTAGAGTTCTAAATACTCAGCCTTCATTGCCAACATCCAAGATCATTCCAGAGCCAAGAGATTTGGACCTTTATTCCCTCCAAAGAAGAAATGGATTCTGTTCTGTTTTTTGACACCACTGACAAGTTCAGATACAGCCAAATAGAATAACCAGGGGTGTATGGGTTTTTATAGGTTCAGGAATGACCTCTGTCTCTGTATTAGAAACCTATCCTTAGTTTAGACACACAAAACAAATTGGTTTTTATGTATCAGATTCTTACTACCCCTTCATATCATAATCCTTCATGGCGATACCAACATGTAATATTATGTCCATTTTATAATTATTTACTATACATTTATCTTTTCTATTATAGATTGATAAAAACAGGGTTAGTTTGTTCTGTTTTGTTTTGTTTTTGTATAATGCACAGAACAGTGCCTGGCGTATAGTATCATTCAATACGTGAATAAATACATATCTCCACCTAGATCTTTCTTAGACACCTCCAATATAACATATCTAAAAATGAATTTATTATCTTTTCCCCAAACTTATCATCTGTTTTAGGTTGTCTTTTTATTTAAATAAACTTTCTATTTAAGAATAGTTTTAGGGACGCCTGGGTGGCTCAGTTGGTTAAGCGGCTGCCTTCGGCTCAGGTCATGATCCCAGCATCCTGGGATCGAGTCCCACATCGGGCTCCTTGCTCGGCAGGGAGCCTGCTTCTCCCTCTGCCTCTGCCTGCCGCTCTGTCTGCCTGTGCTCTCTCTCTCTCTGACAAGTAAATAAATAAAATCTTTAAAAAAAAAAAAAGAATAGTTTTAGGCGGGGCACCTGGGTGGCTCAGTGGGTTAAAGGCTCTGTCTTCAGCTCAGGTTATGATCCCAGGGTCCTGGGATCAAGCCCCACATCAAGCTCTCTGCTCAGCGGGAAGCCTGCTTCCCTCTCTCTCTCTGCCTGCCTCTCTGCCTACTTGTGATCTCTGTCAAATAAATAAATAAAAAATCTTTTAAAAAACCAAAAAAGAATAGTTTTAGGCTTATAGAGCCATTGATCTGTTTACCATCACTATAGTTTTGCCTCTTCCAGATGTCATATCAATAAAATATACAGAATGTAGTTTTTCAGGCTAGCTTCTTTCACTCCGTGGTAGACATCCATGTTGTTACATGGCTTGTTAGTTCATTCCTTTTTGTCATTAAATACTGCATTGTGTGGACATACCAGTTTGTTTACTCTTCACCTGTTGGAAGATGGCTTGGTTGCTTCCAGATTGCGGTGATTATGAATAAACTGTTCTAAATATTCATGTGTATGTTTAGTAGAAACCCAAGTTTTCAAGCTAGTTGGAATAAATATCTGAGTGCAGTTGCTTCCTAGGACTGGTTAGCCCTCGAAGAAATTGCCAAACTTTTTGTTGTCCAAAGTGACTACCATCTCATGTTCCTACCAGCGGTGAGTGAGAGTTTCTGGTACTCCTCATTCTCTCCAGCAACTGGTATGGTCATTTTTCAAAATTTTAGTCATTCTCACATATACATATGCAGTGGTGTCTCTATTGTTGTGATTTTCATTTCCCTAGTAGCAAATGATTTTGAGTGTTGGCTTGTCTTTTTTAATGTTTGACACACATGTCCTACACGTGCCCACCCTTTACCACCCACTGTCCCCCACTGTATCTTATGTAGCTCTGTATGTTCAGTTCCTAAAGAGGGCCTGATGCAGAGCAGGCATCCACTGAATGTGTGTGCTAATTGACTGTTTTGAAATCAACGGTGCAGACCGACAGAGACATTCTTCAGAATGGAAGTAATGCCAGGGACTCCTGGGTGGCTCAGTAGGTTAAATGTCTGGCTCTTGATTTCAGCTCAGGTCATGATCTCAGGATGGTGAGATGGAACGCTGCATTGGGCTCTGGGCTCAGTGGGGAGTTTGCTGGAGACTTTCCCTCTCTGTCTCTGCCCCTCCCTCTGCTTTCATGCACATTCTCTTTTCTCATAAATGAATGAATCTTTAAGAGAATGGAAGTAGTGTCATATTTTGCCTGTTTAAGACTTCATTAAAACAGTCGTGGTGGAATCCTGACATGCTTGCAGATATAAACTATGACAAGCCAAAAATAAATGAAATGAAATGAAATGAAATGAAATATAAATGTCATTCATTAATTTATTCCCTACTCTTTGCCAAACACTGTAGACCTGATGCTCCCACTTCATTCTCTCACTCTAGGGGTTAAAATTTGAGCTGCAGAATGTTTGCTTACTTACTCCGTCTAGCATGAGACTATCTGTATTTTCAAAAATGACATGAGAATAAAACTCATCTCTTTCTTCATTAACAGACTCTACATTGGGTCTCAGTGGAATACTGTTTATTGCTGTCTCCAACATTAATGATAATCTCTGTGAAGATTGTATTCTGTTCTAGAATGTGAGTCCATAAGAGCTGGATAGTGAGTCTTCAGGAAGAAACAAAAGGGCAGGAAAAAATTTCATCCAAAAAGCACACAGTTCAGAAACTATGGCAGATATCCACGCGCGTGCTCACAAACCCAGCGACATGCTCTGTGAAAAGTCTCATGTGGACTCATATGCCTTCATGTAGTTTGTTGACTACTGCATTACATAGGAGGAGACACGCAGAGAAATATACACACACAGCCTCTCAATGCTCTTCTCTTTTAAAATCCCCCAAAGGCTACCAGATCTGAGTTGGCCAGTGTCAAACAACCTTGGAGGAGGGAAGAGGTACAGAGCATGTGAGGGCATCTTAACTGTCAAGCAGATTATACATATGAAGCACAGAGACCCTCGTGAACAGTGTCCAAGGATTTTAGGATTCCCGTCTTAGAGGACACACTGGGAGCCAAGTAGTGGACACTCAGTGTCCCAGTGTAGTGAAGCTTTGGCTCTCGGTTCATGTCCACAGTTACCACCCTTACAATTATACCTATGTCTTAAGATTTTATCCCTTTAAGAGAAAAATTACCATGAGCTATTTGTCCTTTTCTGGAATGAGATGCTTCTGAGAGAAGATATCCAAGGACTGAAAGGTGTCCGTGAGCCCATCAGATGACTGAAGTTTCAGAGAGAGGAGGCACAGGGAAGGGAGAAAAGTGGGAGAACATAAAGGATCCCATTTAAGATGTAGCTTTGCATCCCCAACGCAGCCATCATGTATCACATCACTATATTTAAGATGGTTCCCTATGAGTAACTTTAATATTTTTTTTATTTGTTGATAATCATGATAAAGCAAACTCCAATAATTTATTCTTTTTATTTAAACTCCCACTGGATCCAGAAACTCTTCTATGTGCTGGTTGCCCAAGCTCTGATAAATCATCCTGAGGTGGCATAAGCGAGGTGTGGTCTCATGAAAAAAGTCCTAAATGGATGGAATGGATTCTGGCACATTTTCTTTCTACCAACTGCCTTTTCAGTCCTTCTGGTTTTAAGCCCGTGAGCTTTCTGTGTTGTTTTCCTGTCACACCGTACCATAAGTTCTCACTTGCGCATATCCTCATACACTCAACGCTTTCCTCCTTCTTCCCTTTGTTTACATGTTCTTCTGCCTGGAATGCTGTCCCACCCTGTTTTTGAATGTACTGATTTACCTTTTGGTTCTTGCTGGACTAAGACTCTTTTACCTCTAGGCAAGCTTAGCATTTAGTGGTAGTGAAATCAAGCATCGGTCCTTGCCAAGGCATGCTCATCTTTTATGGCACTTAATCGTTTCTATATTATTTTATACTTACTTGTGTTTCTTGCTTCTCCCTGCTCCCATTAGACTATGTACTGTGTATGATTTGTCTTTGCATCTGTCAGAGCTCTTATCCCATATTCTGTGCTCCCTTAATATTTGTTGGTTGGATGTAGGAATGAATGAATGTATACACAAATGAATGTATGAATGTTTATCCTGTGCCTTCTCTGGATCCAGTTCTCCCTTTCTACTCTTTATAGGTGACCACAGAAGAAGAGAGAAAATTCTCTCTTTACTCATCACCCAGTTTGTCCAAGGTGGTTCATACACCACTGAGTCAAACCATCCAGTCACTTCTAAAGCCAGGCTTCCATATTTATTTTTACTTTTGGAAAATTATTGTGCTCCTTCTCTTTCCCACAAATAGCTCCAGAAAACACGAAGACTGTCCTTGAGGACTTAATGAAGCAGGCATGTTAGGGAAGCCCACGTGTCTAGGAATTGCAGCTGGCCTCTAGGCACTGTGGACAGCCTGTAAAATCTGAGGGTGGCCTCTAGCCCACAGTCAGAAGGAAAAATCAGAAACCTCGGGTCTCCAAATGCAAGGAAATGAGTTCTGCCCATGTTGTGAGTGAGCTTGGACGTAGATTCGCCTTCAGTTGAGACTCCAGGTGAAAATGTGTCCTGACCAATGCCTCAATTATAGCCTTGAGAGACCCTGAGCACAAGATCCAGCTCTGTCATACCTAAAATCTTGACTCACGAAAATAGGTAATGAGTGTGTGTTTTATTAAGCTGCCAAGTTTGGGGGGAATTTGTCATGTAGTGACTGAAAATGAACCAAGTGTTTTTGGTCAACCACATGATGTAATGATTGTTAGCTTCAGACTTTCGTTTCATGGTTAACAAGATCCTAAATGATACCTTTCCCCAAGGATTATATAGTATCCCGTGGCAGAAAGAAGAGGATGGACTCTATCTTCTCATGTGTTTCTTCTTCAAGAAAAAAGTTTTCCAGACTTACCTCTCCCTAGCTGCCAGTAGCTCATGATCTCCCATCGTATGGGCCAGAGTTTTGTCTCATATTCATTCCCAAGTGGGCCACTGATAAAGGGAATGCTGACATCACGATGATCAGCTTGGACTAATCCAAATTTATGTCCTGGGCCTACAGAAAGCCCAGCCCCTTCTGTTACATGTGGCCACCTAGGAGTTGAAAAAACTGAGTTTTCAGTGGCAGGAAACAATGGGTAGAGAATGATGCTGGGTGGATAGTAACAATGTCAGCCTCGGAAAAAAAAAGGGGCTTCCGGTTTCCTGCTCGTAAAAGTAGGGATCCGGACTAGTTCAAGGTCTATGGGAAGATCCGACCATTGAGAGTTGTCTCCTGGAATGTTGTGTTGAGAAGAATTTTGTGACCATGTCTGGGCCATGTGGGGATAGATTCCCAGGGTCTGTTGTGAATGGAGAAAGGTGCCATTCTGCACAATTGTGATTCTAATATTTAAAGGCAACTGTGGTGGCAGAATAAAATTTATTATTTCAGGACACTGATTACAGAATCATACTATATTCATAGCTGGAATTTGCCACTCAATGGTCACCAGCATTTTAATTTCTCAGGGCTTTAGTTTTCTCAACTGTAAAATAAGGGTTAAAAATAGTAAATGAGGATTAAATGAGATAAGGCATGTAAAATTCTCGGCCCAGAGGTCAAACGTACTTGTGGTATGAGCACAGAGTATTTAACAAATCTTATCCACTATTTGTAGAGGCATAATGACCATGCTGACCATTTAAAAGAAAGATTTCTTCCACCAAGGTAGGATTTGGGGCAAATTGGTAAGAAACATTCCACTCAGGGCAGTTTCACTGTTGATAATTCATTATTGTTAGGCTTAGTTTGCCTAGGACAGTCCTGGTTTTGCCTTATGTTTGGGTGTAATTATAATATCCCCTCTTTCACTTTCAAAAGCGTCCTCATTTGGATAAGGAACTGTATCATAGCACTGACTATTGTTCTTGCTAATGTTTTGAGTCAGAAGAACTTTCCTAGGGACAGTTCTCTTTTTAAAAGACATTTCCAGTTCTGGACTATTTCTGTGGGAATTCCATAGTCTGGTCATCAGGTAGAGATTGGTATTAGAATTTAGTGCTTTGTTTGATTATTTTCTTAGGTGGAATATTGTGGCCAGGTAGAAAACTTCACTGTTGCCTGTTTTAATCTTCACTAGTACTGGCAATCTCACACAAAGACATTCATTCTTTGGCTCCCCGCCCCCCCCCCCACCATTAAAATGCCAATACTCGGGGCACCTGGGTGGCTCAGTGGGTTAAAGCCTCTGCCTTCTGCTCAGGTCATGATCCCAGGACCCTGGGATCAAGCCCTGCATCGGGCTGTCTGCTCAGCAGGGAGCCTGCTTCCTCCTCTCTCTCTCTGCCTGCCTCTCTGCCTACTTGTGATCTCTCTCTGTCAAATAAATAAATAAAATCTTTAAAAAAAAATAAAATGCCAATACTCCTACCCCAGAAGAAGCGTTTCCTTAGAATTAAAATTGAGTAGGATGGGAACCTCATGTCAGACCTCCTGAATCAAGAGTTTTCCTATTCTAAGATATTTATCATCTTTTCTCAATTAAGAAACAGTATATATGGGGTATGAGCCACTGATGGGAGTGAAGTCTTTCATGAAATTCAAGAAAATCCCACATCATCGATGCAAATGATATGGTATCAAATGGAAGTATATCAAAGCAAATGTAAAGATTATTGCAGGTGTAATTGCAAAGAAAGTGATTTGTCATCCTCCTACCAGTAAGTAGGGCTGAAAATTGCCATATATTAACCTAGATAATATCTTACATTTCCTGAGAACTGACATCAACTCAGGTTTCTTTGATCCCTGCATATAAGAAAGGAAATAGGAAAGCCACATTTGGATAGGACACAAGCCTATATGGAAATTGTTTATCTTACACTGGAATACAGTGTAACCACCAACACAGTGAAGCAGGTAACTAGTAGTTGTACCAGTTCACCTTTAGGTGACTGCCTTACGCACTATAAATGAACATAAGTTTCTGTGCTCCTCTCATTAATTTCATTTAATCATAATTATATCATGATGCCTATAAACTTGAAATGTTATTGGATTCCAAACAAGATTTAACAGCACATTTCATGCTCTTAATCAGCACACACTCTTAATCATCTCAATAAGAGAGATGTTAAATTCTACCGTTGTTCTGAATTTCCTACTGTCTCTCAAAGAAAAATGCCATCTCTTTGTCTCCAACTCTCCATGCACCTCAAAATTATTCATGGAGTAGAAGGCGGACATTGGGGGAAATCATGGGATTTATAATTTGCTATCAATTTTCCTTAACCCTTAATAGACTTTGCTTTCTCAATCTTAATGTTGAGATGTAAAAAATTCCTATCTTCTGCTATTAAAGTATTAAATTGAACATTTTTCCTTAAAAAGATATCTCAAACATAGAGAAATCCAGTGTTTTGAAAAACATTAGGCCTTCCTTTTCATGTAAATGCCAGAGGCAGTTTGGGCTCCAGTGCCTGCGACACCTTCTATGTATTTCCTGAGTATTTCTATATCATATATCATATGTCATATGATATATATCATATATCACATATATATCATGTATCATAAATATATATAGAAATACATGGGAAATATGTCATATATATGTATATATATATAGTATGTCATATACATAGGAAATGTATGTCATATACATATAATATGTCAAATACATAGGAAATATGTCATATGTATTTCTGGAGTTTGATACTCTGTCACCAGCATGTAGCTCATCACCTTGCAGGCATGATTAAACTAGGGAATCACAGAAGCCATTGGTACACAATATAGGCATATAAGAACAACAAAGGGAAATATTCTTGTCAAAGCAGTGCCAAATTAATTTGCCCCTCCATCCTTAATCATGCATGATAGGTTTTATTGCTGCTTCTATAATCTTACTTTTATTAAGACAGCTATCAAACTCAGAATCCAAGGATTTTATTAGCACAGGTGCCTAGCAAATAAAAAACAAAACATATTTATGCATAGAAATTAAAAGTCATAGCTAATGAGTTAATTTTTATTTTTGCCATTAAAGTTAGTCTACATATGTAGGAAATTCTTGTGGTGAATATCTTAATTTCTTTACAATGGAAATATTATTAATTTTGGTATGTGTGTTCCTACTGCTTCTCTGCCCCACAATAATTCTTTAAAGAAAAATTCCCAAAAGCCCCATTGGCATAATTCCCTGAGAACCACCTGTGTGGAAAAAAAAAGGACCACACGCGGCACATGCACTTGAAATGACAATAATTAGAACATTAAAATGACTATGATCAAAGCCAAACAGAGCAGATACTAAAGCCAGAGAACAGTGCTTAATTTTTCCTTTTGTGTTCAGAAACCCAGTAGCTAGCTGGGGAGAGAATCAGGCATGTGAAGTGCTGTGAGGTGTCTCGGAAGAATTTGTTCTCACCAATGAGATCCTCCTCCGCATTGTCCCCAAGTTACCCCAAATGAGGGAAGTTCATAGTTCTTGCATTCAAGAACTATGTCCCTTCTCCAAAAGCAGCTTGAAGACAAGATCTCAGAGATCAAACCATGAAACACTTAAGGATAACTCAAGTAAAAAGCTCAGAAAACATACAAATGGGATAGGATGGAACAAATGAAAAAATATACGCTTAGTCTTCAGTGGGAAGGCAAATATCTTAGAGAAGTTCTAATGTGTGTGCATTTCATGTAATTACAATTAGAATCTCATCTTTGGGACAGTTGTAGAAAATGATCTAAAGAAAGAATAAATCTGTGACAGTAGTCAAGAATAGCATGAAAAGCAGCAAAGTGAGGGAAAACATGCTTTAAGCAACATCACAGTGTACTCTGTAGTCACAGCAATTAGATAAATGTGGCAACAGCACAACATTGGATGCATAGATCAATAGATGAGAATAAAAACACAGGAAAAAATAGTACTCTTATATGAACATTTACTCAATAAAAAAAAAACCTACAATCAATTGAAAGACAAAAGATAGGTTACTTAGTAAATAGAGTTGACACAAATGGCTACCACACCGGATATCCAAAATTAATACACACATGAATTAAGAGCTTTAACATTTTTAAAGTGAAATAATAAATATTTTAGAAGAAAATTATAGACCACATATCCATTCTAGAGGAGAGGGAAAATTTTTTAACCAAGACCAGATTGATTTTAAATAGCACAATGGCAAACTACATTATAGCACATCCGTACCGTGCGATTTTATGTAGCCATTAAAAAGACTGAACTAGAGTTTTACCAGTTGGCTTCGAGGAATTTTTATGAGTATATGGCAAATAGCAGAACAAGATGCAGATAGTAATATTATGCCATATAGGCAAAACACACAGACACATGGGCATATATATGTATATGTGTTGATAAGTGTTCATAAGGGCTTGGTGAAAAATGTTAAAAAGAAAGAAATTGCAGTTTTAACATAGGTACAGATACATAGCGGGGCCTGTAGTTGCAGAGGTGGGAGTAATATGGATGGGACATGAAGGAGCAGAGGAGAGGCATAACATGAAAGAGCAGAGGAAAGGGCAAAGCATCAGAAGTAGAGAGCCAGCACAGGGAAAAAGAAAAAAAGCAACCAGCATTTGTTATATGATGCCATTTAGGAATGTATCTAACTATATCTATATATTTATGTTATATACATTTATATCATTTATATTTAATATTTATATATTCATATATTATATTTAAATATATAATACATAAAAATAAAATATATATATATATACACACACATGCATACATACATCAGAAAAAAGAATGTTTTTCATTTGGAAAGTAAAGTTTCTAATCACTAATTCCAGTGATATTTCCTACCTTAGGTCAGTCCTATATTGGCTTTCTGAAGCCCCCACTCCTAACTGTACAGCCTCACCACAGATTCTATATTTATCTTAATCTATGAAGCCTCCCATCATACCTCCAAAGGATGTCTTATGTACTAAGAATTATACTTGCAGCAGAAAGACTGCCCAAGGTTATGCTAACCCAACTTTCAATGTGCTCATTAGAAATGTATGCATCATTTTTTCAACTAGCACATACTGAGTTCTGTCTTGTGCATCACACAGCTTTGTTCTAAATGCTCTGGGAACTACTAAGAAATGTCATTTGGGGCAATGGTTCCAATCCCTCCCTTTCAATCCCATCCATGCCCATCTCTCTCTCAGGGAGTCCCATCTTAGTTAATGATTACTTACATTCTCACTTGGAAATGAAGCAAAACACAAACACCATTGTAAGCAACATTTGAGTCAAAGAATAATATTAGATTCCTCAAAGAATTAAAAATAAAACTATCATATGATCTGGCAATTCCACTTCTGGTAATATATATCTGAAGGAAATGAAAACACCATGTCAAAGAGATATTTGCACTCCCGTGTTCATAGCATCATTATTTAAAATAGCCAAGACATGGAAGTAACCTAAGTGTCCATGGAAGGATGAACAGGTAAAGATTCGGCATATAAATGCAATGGAGTATTATTCATCCATAAAAAAGAAGGAAATCCTGACATTTGGGACCACATGGATGGACCTTAAGGACATTGTATGAAGTGAAAGAAGTCAAACAGAGAAAGACAAAGATTGGATGAGCTCACTTAAATGTGGAGTATGAAAACAAAAACAAAAACAAAAACTCAGGAAAAAAAGATCACATTTGTGGTTCTTAGAGGTGGGATGTGGGTAAACTGGATGAAGCTGGTCAAAGGTACAAACTTCCAGGTATAAGATACGTAAGTACTGGGAATGTAATATGCAGCATGATGACGATAGCTAACAGTGCTGTCAGTATATTTGAAAGTTGTTAAGAGAGTAAATCCTAAGAGTTCTCATTAGAAGGAAAAAAACACATTTTTTTGTGTGTCCGTATGAAATGACAGATGTTGACTAAACTCACTGTGATAATCACTTGACAATACATATAGGTCAAGTCATGATGCTATACTCCGTAAACTTACAAAGTATTGTATGTCAATTACAGTGTTAGACTAACTTCGCCCAAACTTCTATCTTCTCCACGGACCACCATAATACCCCCTACCTTGTCTTCCAGGTTCCAGTGTTGCCAGTGACCCTGGACCCCGATCTTTCTTCTATACACCTGAGAGATCCTTCAAAAATGTATATCATCTCTTTATTTCCTGCTTTCTACCCTCTAATGGGTTAATTTTACTTTTAGAAGAAGATCCAGCAGTTGTACCTGCTTTTCCCTCTGCCTCTTTTTCTGACTTTATTTCCTTGTCTTCTTCTAAGCCCTCACTGAACTTCAGCTACACTGGCCGACTTTCTTTCTGGTTCTTGAGGATGTTATGCATGTAAATATCTCAGGACTTTTCTCTTGTTTGAACACTCTGCCCATTTATTCACATGGCCTAACTTAGGTCTGGGCTCAAGGGGTACTTCATTATAGAGGACTTGCCTGATCATGATCACTAAAACGATCCTCTCTCTCCATAAATCTTTGTGCCTTTATCTAGTTTTCTTTTTTTCCTGCATTTATAAATATCTCTGTATTTATCATCTGCTTCTTTTATTACACCCTAAGTTTTAGGAAGGTAGGGATTTTGTCTTACTTATTGATGTTTCTTCAACATCTAGAACACTGTCTGGAATAGAGTAAGTATTCACTAAATATTAATTGAATGAATAAAAGCAAAAGTCACCATGTACCTAAGTGTAGAATGAGCAGTGCTAGCCCACAGGCAGTTACTGCACACTTGGAATTTCCAGAAAAGTCTTCAAGGAAGAAGTTTTACTTAAAGTTGGATGGGAAGAATGGGTGGGTAACCTTCTACTGATCAGTTTACCCCCCAAAACCAACCAATACCCTGAAGTCCTAGGACATTACTGGAATGACAAATCTTTAGATATGTCTTTGACAACCCTCTAAAGGGTTTTACATCTAAGCATCTGTTTTGGCTAATTCTGGCCCAAACACACAAGTAAACAAAGCAAAACTAAATGAACACTAAGGAATACATGATGTCTTTACTACGTAATTTCTTCACTGGCTGGAGCCAAGGGTAGTTAAGCTTACCCATGAGGGTGCTGGCGGCATGGTAGGCCTCACTGGAAATGTTTTAGGGGACAGGTCCTGGCAAAACAAAGCCTGTGGTAGGGGCAAGTATAGGTTCTTTGAATAACAAGATTAGAGGAAACTTGGATTACTATTTAAAGCTGTTCTAACACCAGCCAACCTGGAAAGGGCCCATGATGCCCCTTGGCTTCTTTATGGGAGAGCTGGAGAGCTGCCTTGGCATCTGTGGATGATGTCTTCAGGGATGTGTCAGGGTGGGTCCCTTGAAAGTCATGCTGCAGTGGAGAATGCTTTTATTCTGCACTTCCCATTCGCTCTAACTGTAGAAATCAAGTTTCCTGTTCTGCTGCAGTCATAACAAGGATATGTGCTTTCAGTATGTTTAAATATCCCCACTGCGAACACATATTTTTAAAGAAATGTTCATCGAATTTGGGAGATAGAAGGATATAATAGGGGGTGCACCGATGCCAGAGTCCCACTGCTCTGTCCTTATGCCTCAACACAAACGTAATAACAGTATGGTCTTGGGAAGGTTACTTAACTTATGTGGTAAC
Source organism: Mellivora capensis (assembly GCA_004024625.1). NCBI lineage: Eukaryota > Metazoa > Chordata > Mammalia > Carnivora > Mustelidae > Mellivora > Mellivora capensis. Next base: position 71,296 of record PISX010004415.1, read on the forward strand.
TTATGGTAGCCTCACTTTTTTTTTTTCATTAAAACAGGAATGATTTTAAGGATACAATACCTAGCATAATATTTGTCCCATAACAGGAATTCATTAAATGTAGTCATAAAATAATAATAGCTATTATTTATTAAGCATTTATTATGTATTAGAAATCAAAAAGTATTTTATATTAATTTTCTCAGCTAAGCCTCAAAAAACACCATGAAATGAGTATGTTTATCATCTTTACTTAACAGACTTAATGAGTCTGGGAACCGAGATTCCAAAAAATTTAAATAACTTTTCCAAGCTCACAAGCAGGAAAGTAGTAAAGCCTGGGATTAAACCCAACAACTATGACTGAGCTTAAATCGAAGCTTGCAGTCACTCCCACTTCCTCTCCAAGTAATACAAAATTTGTATTAATAATAATAATAATTGTAGTGGTATATTACTATTCATCAAGCACATTGGTTTGGCCACATAGAAAAATGGAAGGAAAATAATTAACTAAATGGCTGGAGTTCATTGAGTTACTCCTATGTTCCAGGTACTGGGCTTTATATATATTTACTCACTTAATCATCACAATAACTCTGAGGTGGATTTTTTTTCTGCATCTTATGATGAAACTGAGACTGAGAGGGGTAAAAGGACTTGCTTACAGTCATTATACAGCTAAGACCCAAGGTTGGAACCTCATGTGAATGAATGGGCCAGAGGGAAGGAAGAATTATGGCAGAACACGGTGGTGGGGCTGACTAAAATTGTGGCGGGAGAATTAGGGCCAGTGGTCAAGGGCATTGTATGCCTTGCTATGGAGCTTAGTCTTTATCCTGAAGGATAGTTTGAAAACCAAATTAATATGATCAACTAAGATATTTTTAGAAAGATCGCTGAGATCAAAGTCGCAGATCAACTTAGATAGCCCAGTGTAGCACAGAACTATTAGTGGGCTATCCAGATTCCCAGTAATCCCATTTCCTCCCCGCTGGGAGCTAAAGAGGACTGCATTTCCTAAGTTTCCTTGCAGTTACATTGGGTCCGTGTGACTGAACTCCTGTATAAATGATGTACACAATTTCCTGTGAATCTCCCTGGACAATCCTCCACACTCTTGTTTCCCTTACCCCAATGACAATGGCAGTCATATATAGAATATGGATTCCTGATTCAACAAGGAAGAGCTTTCCAGCAGAAGCACTGAACTTCATTGCTCTATGCAACATTAATTAAAAGAAGCCACTGAAATCAGGAATTTTGTTTGTTACAGCCAATCCTTTACCTTCTAGCCTATCTTGACTAATTAATATTCTGTATTGTCCACACAGGAGGAAAAGTACTTCCTAGGAAGGGCATGAGCAATGGAGGTGGAGAATGAAAAAGGAATTATTTCCCTTAGAAACCTAAGGCTGATAAGGTACATAGTCTTGATCACTTTTTTTTTTTCTGCCGAGTAGGCATGATTGTTGGTTCTAGGACTTAAGATGTTTTCTAAGAGCAAAGTGCTTTGATTCTGTCGATATGATAGTCATCCCCTAAGATGGCCCCCAAACAATCCTTACTTCCTGATACTCAAGCTTTTGGGTAGTCCTCTTTATACTGAATCAGGGCTGACTTATGTGACCAGTGGAATACTGTGGAAAATGATCATATATATGGCTTGAGGTCATAAGATGTATTGTGGCTTCTAGTCTGACTTCTTAGATTATTCACTCTAGAAGAAGTGCCATCTCCCACGTGCCATCCCAGGGACACAGTATGCAACCCCATGGAGAAGCCCATATAGAGAGGAACTGAGGCCTTTTGTCACTGACTTGCCAGCCACATGGGTAAGCCACATTAGAAGTGGGTCCTCCAGCCCGTCAAGCCTTCAGATGACTGCAGCCCCCAGACTCTTGAGTTGTCTAGCTGAGGTCCCAGATACTGTGGAACAGACAGGCCATCCCCGCTGTGCCCTGACTGAATTCATGATCTACAGAAACTGTGAAAAATGTTAACTGATTATTATTGTTTAAAATCAGCAGATTTTAGGGCAATTTTTTGTATTGCTGAATACTAATACAGCCACCAAAGCAGCTCAGACTAGTATCAAAGAAGACCCAAGCAGGATTCCTGTGCACAAAGTGACTCTGGAGGCCTGATTCTTGGGTCTGTCTGCCTCTGATGTAGACTTCCGGCTGCTGGGGTAGTTCTTCAGCAGTGCTGAAGCAGTGACCACGTTTCCTCTAATGATACTACCAAGTCTAGGAGTTCCTATTCCAGGACCCACTACCCTAGATAATGCTTTGTTCTCTGTAACTGGAGACAGAACCTGGGGCACCTTCTCCTTTTGAATGATGAGATTTTTAAGTGGAATGGCAAGACATTTCTTTTAAGGTGTGATGTTGTGAGCTATGTTAAGGTGTGATGTTCCTAATTTGAATTATCTTCAAAGTCAAATGTAATTAGAAAGAGAATGTTAGCTTGTTCTAGAGACATGTTTAGAGACTTTGGCCAATCCATCATCTTTCTTCTACAAACAGCATTTGGGTAGTCATGCAGTCTTACAGTGAAAAGGCCGCTGGATGGAAAATCAAATGACCTTGTCTCAAGCCTTGACCGTAGCTGGATAATCTTCAACAAGCTACTAAATATTACCCCATCTACAAAATTTAAGAGATGCTGATGATACCTAAATATAAGGAATAAGATAAATAAAAAGAATAAGATTGGGAGAGTGAGTGTAGATAGTATAATAGGAAGATATGATAAAATAGAAAAAGTGTTATCAATATTTCATTTAAAGGATGTGTGCTGAGTGTATTATGGATGAGGCACTATTCTAGGCTTTGGAAATGAGCAGTAAACATCAAAGGTTATGCCCTCATAGAGATTATGCTATATTGCAAGTAAACGATATAATTTTTTATTGCCATCATAACAAATTACCACAAACTCTCTTCCTTAAACAATGGAAATATATTATCTTAGAGTTCTGTATGTGTGAGAGCGGTCCCACCCAGGTCTCGTTGGCTAAAATCAAGGTGGAAAGAGAGCTGCTTCCTTTCCTGCAGGCTCTTTGGCAGAATCACTGATCTGCCTTTTCCAGCTTCTAAGAGGCTCTTAGTTCCTCAGTTCATTCCTCAGTTCATGGCCTCTTAATCATCTCCAAAGGTAGCATCATAGCATCCATCTTCCATAGTCACATCTCTGTCTTTGCCTCCTTCTTCCACTTTTCCTAATTACACTGAGCCCACATAAACAATCTAGGATAATCTTTTCATCTCAGGATCTTAAAATTAATTATATTTGCCAATTCACAGACTCTAGGGATTAAGATGTGGATGTCTTTGGGCACTATTACTCTGCTTACGCGTAAGACACATTGAGTTAGAAATGCTCTTCAGTTTATGTTAATATAATGAAAACCATGCAACACGGCTTATGATTTTATTGTTGTTGTTTTGTTTTGCACCCTAGACTTAACGCCTGATTTCCAAGGAGAATTATATTTTGGTTTAAGAAATTATTCCTTCTCAATTCTATCTGGAATTTTGCAGTGTTTTTTTCTTTACACTATTGGGAGGTGAAGGTGAAAAAAAGAACCTGATAGCCAGAGGAGAAAACCCGAATCCATTTATTATTTCTTTGTAAAGCCTGGGTGCATGTGGGTGCATGATATCTTATTCATTGACCTGGATCAGAACCAGTGTTGAAATCTCATTGCTGAGATGTGATGCTATGACCCTGAGGAATGAATTTAGTTCAACACAGACAAGACCATCAGTGACAGTCACTGTCTACTTTTGGCATATTAAATCAAGATTTTTAGAGTGTCAGAATCTGTTATAACTTGGATTGAAATATGACAACCTGTCAAAAAATTTCCACAACCGATAACATCCCCTTAAGGTTAATCGACAAAATTATATGATGACATAATTTGTGTAATATAATTCATAAATTCCTTGTTACCACGTCTCACGGGTGGGATTTTATAAATATGTAGTCAGTATTACTGCACCACTCTGTAATACTTGATGCCTTATGCTTGAAACATATTTACAAAATATAGTGAGACACATTTCAAATCAATTCAGCGTGATAAAGCTTTGTAGGTAATGGACAATACATGACAGACACTGCCAGGTATTGTGGTGGGTACGTTAGAGGAATAAATGACAGCTTCCACTCTTCGGAGAGCTTAAAAGCTTGTTGCTGTAATGATGTAAACACAGAAAACAGCTGAAGAACATTACAGGTCAATATACTCAAGCCTGCTGTAGACCAATGAACTATGGAAGCACCATGGGTCCTGAGTGATGTGGGAAAGGCTAAAGGGATGTGTAGTCTTGCAATAGGATTTGAAAAATGGGGAGTGGGACACTCAAGTGGAAAGGACTTTAAGAGCAGAGTCCCCAAGATCATAGTAACAATTTGATGTACAAAGTAACTTAAGATTATCAAGCTGGAGGAAAGGAAAGGGAGCTGTGAGATACAAGACTGGATAGTGTTTGGACATACCTATTTGTGCCTGTGTTTCTGTGTGTCTGTGTGTGTGCACACTTGTGTTTGCATGACGTAGACTCAGAGCTCAGCGCTGTGGCATAGCTAAAGAAAGGACACAATGCTAACAGAGACAGTGGTAATAGGTACTTTTATTGAATGTGTGCTAGGCATGTACATGTATTATCTCAGTTAATTGTCAAAACAACCATACGAAGTAAGCATTACTAATATCTTCGTTTTACAGATTAAAAAAAAAAAACTGAGGCTCAGAGAAATTAAGTCACGAGCTCATGGCATACAAGCAGCCAGTGACAGAGCAGGGCTTCTAATTTATTGGTCTTAGGGGAACCCATTTCTTTGAAATAATGCTAATTTTTAGCAATACAGTCCGTTCTGCTGCAATGCATTTTTTAGTTCATATGTTATCAGTAAAAGGGAATAGTATCAATATACTGAGGAAATCATGTTGGTTCTTACATGATTTTCCTCCGTGTGTTTATATAGTTTACAACTATTAGGGGCAGACTTCCTCGTGCTTTAAAGAGAGAGCTTTGGCTGTACGTGATTTCAGAAAGAAAGTTGAAAATCCTGCAGAGGAGCCTCGAGAGCAACGAGCGTCTAGTTTACTGGCTCCCATGACTTCACTTTCTACCGAAACGATCTTAAAGGATAACATAGTACATACTCTCTTGCACCTTGAATTTTTCTTCACTTTACCATGTATCTTGGAAATCACAACATATCGGTTCACAGAGATCTTCAATTTCCTTCATTCCTTCCTTCCTTCCTCCCTTTCTCTCTCTCTCTTTCCCTCTTTCTTTCTTTCTTTTGTACAGTGACATGATTATCCACTGTGTAAATGTATCCCAGTTGTTTCTCATCAGTCTCCCATTTTTGGACACTGAGTTTGTACCCAGATCATACTATTTAAAACAATGACACAATCACTAACCCTTTGCAAGTGTATTTTAAAAATATTTTTGGGAGATGTATCATCAGTGTAATTTCCTAGTTTTGTTAGATATGTCAGTTTCTCCTCCACAGGGTTGTACCCATTCACATTTCTACTTATACTCATCCATAAGAGTGCCTGGTTCCCTAACCTGCCAACAACCTGTGTTGTCAAGTTTTTAAAATTTTTGATAGGTGAAGCAACTCAGAGTAGCTTTATATGGCATTTGTCTTACTAAGAGTGAAGTTGGATTTTTTTTTCTGTATATTTAAGATCCATTTTTTACTTTTTTGGTGAATTGTCTATTCATGTCTTTGCCCATGATTTGGGTCCTTATTCCCTCGGTTTTTAAGATTACACATGCACATATAGACATACATTGGATACACATATACACACACATACACGTACACAATGTTTGCTTTTTCTCTGTGATACATTTTGCAAATTATTTTTTCCTAGTTCATCATTGGCTTTAGCTTTGTTTATGGTCTTTTGTGCTGTGCGAAGTTGGGGTTTTTTTATGTTTCTATAGTCAAATTATTACTCTTTACTTTTATTGGCTCTGGATTTAAAATCAATAAGAACCCCTCTCCAGTTTATAAAGGAATTTTCTCCATACATGGTGTCAAGGCCTCCATTTAGATCTCACACCACTTGGAATGTGTCCCAATGTGCATCGTGCAAGATACCCATCTAATTTACCTCTATTTCCAAATAGTTATTCCACTGTTACAGCACAATCTTTGTGAATTAAGATGCCGCTTTCATTATATTCTGCATTCCCATAGGCACTCGTCTGTTTCTGGACTTTGACTCCCCTCCACTGTTCTATCTGACCACTCATGGGCCACTACTAAACGGTTTTAATCATATATGTTTAATTTGTATTTAAAGACAGGTTGAGTTAGTGCCCCACTTGGTTTTTCTTTCACAGTGTTTTCTTAGCTATTCTTGCATGGTTATTTTCCATATAAATTTTTGTATCAACAGAATATCTGGTTTCATACTAAAGATTGTCTGGTTTCATAATTAAGATTTTCTAGTTTTGGGGCGCCTGGGTGGCTCAGTCGGTTAAGCGTCTGCCTCCAGCTCAGGTCATGATCCCAGGGTCCTGGGATCGAGTCCCACATCATATCAGGTTCCCTGCTCGGTGGGGAGTCTGCTTCTCCCTCTCACTCTGCTGTTTCCCTACTTGTGCTCTTTCTCTCTCTTTATCAAATAAATAAATGAAATCTTTAGAAATTTGTCCTAGTTGCATAATAAAGTCTGTTCATATTTTTACATTAAATTTATGTGTATCAAATATGTTAACTCAGGAAGAATTAATATTTCTATGCTGTGGAGTCATCCTACATAAGATAAAGAAATAGCTTTACAGTTGTTCTGTTTCCATTATGACTTTCAGGAGTATTTTTAAATTCTCATCATATAAGTGTCACACATCTCTTTTTAAGGATGTTCCTAGATAATCAAAATGTGTTTTTCTCTACCAGAGTGTTCTTTCTTTTAATGTATATGCAGGCTATTCTTTTCTGGGTATTACCTTTGTATCCTGCTACCTGACTGAATTATTTCACTGTTTGAGTAGTTTTATCATTTCATATCCTAGGCTTTTCAAATTACTATCATATCATCCTCAAAAATACTCTCCCCCCACCCTAATTTCTGTGTCTATGTGTATTGACAAATGCCTTCTATACATTAAACAGCACCATAGATGGTGGGCGTCCTTACTTTGTTGACTAATTTTGATGGAAATACCTGTATTTCCCCCTTAAGTAAGATGCTGGCTTTAGGACTAAGAGGTGTGTGTGTGCGTGTATGTGTATGTATACATATACGTATACAGACATAAATGTGTATATATACATACTTATTCCTTTTGTGCTTTTAAAAAATATTTTGTAAGAGAGAAAGTGGGTGGGGGGTGTGCAGAAGGAGAGGGAGAGAGAGAATATTAAGCAGATTCCACACTCAGCACAGAGCCTGACACAGGGCTTGCTTTCACAACCTTGAGATCATGACCTGAACCAAAATCAAAAGTCAGGCACTTAACCGACTGAGCCACCCACGTGCCCTTGCTTTTGTGTTGTTTATTGAGATAAAGGATGAATTTTATCAAAAGCTTTTTCACGTTCTGTGAATTATTATCATTTGTTTTTCCTTTTGCTAGTATTTTTACTCAGTTTATGATTTTGTTGTCGTTGTTTGGGCTCAATTACAAAGTCTTGTACATTGAAGTGGTCTGCTCCAATCTAATTTTTTTCCTATCACCCTGTGTATTTTTGCTTGTTTGTTTGTTTTGTTTTGTTTTTAAAGATTTTATTCATTTATTTGACAGAGAGAGACAGCAAGAACAGGAACACAAGCAGAGGGAATGGGAGAGGGAAAACAGACTCCCCGCTGAGCAGGGAGTTGGATGCAGGGCTCGATCCCAGGACCCTAGGATCATGACCAGCACCGAACCCAGATGCTTAATGTCTGAGCCACCCAGGTGCCCCCACCCTCTGTATTTTTAATGCCTACCTTTGCAGAGTGCTGTATTTTTCTACAGGAGCCTATAGTTGGTTCAGGGAAATTTCATAGAGCATAGAGGTATAGTCAATCTTAACTTCCAAATCTTTTTTTAAAAAGATTTTTAAATTTGTATTTATTTGACAGAGAGAGAAACAGCAAGAGAGGGAACACAAGCAGGGGGAATGGGAGAGGGAGAGGCAGGCTTCCCACTGAGCAGGGCGCCTGATGTGGGGCTCGATCCCAGGCACCCCTTAACTTCCAAATCTTAAACAAATATGAGAACATGAGTTTTGTTTTGCTTCTTGCCAAGGAATTCATTTTCCCAGGTTGATAACAATCAGAGAGTTCTGTTTTATAAGTCTTCCTCTAAAAAACAATACTTTCATTTATATTCATTAAATTAACTCAGGGCTCAACTTATTAACTAAAATGGTAATACTTTGCCATGTAATATTCTGTACAGTGAGACACACAGAGAGAGAGAGAGAGATTGAGATGGAGAGAGAAACAGATGGAGATGAAGATGAGAGTATGGGAGGGAGAGAGAGAAGCAAAGATGTTTAAAATATCATGTAACATAAAAAGTTCCTGACTACTAACCTGTGAGTGGATTGAAACCAATGTGACCCTATTGGTGTGAACTGCTTCTCATGTCACCTATAAATACTTCCTGTTGTCCCTTAGCAAGCTTTGTCCATGTACTGGGAGACATGCACTGCCCTGATGTTTCATTCAGTTTTACCTACAGTGAAATTACTCCTCTTCACTCTTGGCCCATGAGCAAATATCATCTCTCACTTGCAAAGAAGGAACGGGAAGCACAGATGTTCCTGAACGTGGCAGCCCAGTGTTGTCAACTTTTCTCAGGTCCTGGAAACCAGCCCTGCTCTCTTCCTCTGGAAGGGGTGATGGGTCTGCCCTTAAGAATCTAGGGAGGCCCCCTCCTTCCTGGCACCATGACAGCTTTTCTCTTTTTCACTTTCACTAGTGCTTTTCCCGTTTGTCATGATGTGAAGAATGGAAAATGCATCAGAGGACCTAGAAATTATAATTTATGTGCGTAGCCTGGTTTGTAGGCTACCAAGTGCTTACAAATATGTTATCTCATTAGGCAGATTGCTTCAACAATCTGTGAGGCAGGCAGGACAGGTAGTTTCATTTACATTTCAGAAAATAAGTAGCTGAATCTTAAGAGGTGAAGGACAGAGGGAAGATTAGAAATCTGGTCAAATTATTAAACTTGTTTTTTCTTTTCATTAATCCTTTCTGTCTCTATGAGGCTTTTGTAAGACATCTAACTTCAGTTTTTAATCAATGAAGTTGATGGTGGGAAGGAGGGAAGAAGGATTAAGTGATTTATAATGTACTTTCCAATTCTAAAAAACTGTTTCCCACTATAACACACACACACACACACAACCACATACTTGTCATAAATGCACCATCCTCCTTATTTATACCTGCCTGAGTTCAAACCCTGATAATCTCTAGCTGGAAAGACAGTAACAATCTCTCTGTTAAACCCCTCACCTCCACTTTGGTCCCCTACAACCCATCTTCCATGCTTACAGCCAAGATAATTCTAAAGCATAGACTTGACCAGGTTGTTCTGAATCCTCAAACTCAAGTGATCCCTTTTTGTCTTCAGACCTAATTCAAGCCCTTTTGCCTGGTGAACAAGACTATTTTCTTACTTCTCCTTTCACTTTGTGTTCTCATTCTAGACATCCTTGATGATTTCTTTGGTGCAATGCCCACGTGCCTCTGCTGTGCTGCTCACTGTTCCTGGCCACAACTGACCATCAAAGCCATATTCTTGGAATAAATCCAGCTTTTGTTATCTGGTTCACCTCTATATCAAAGGTAGGCAATTCTGAATGCATTTGCCAGAACAAGGAATGAAATATGGAGCTGTGGAATGAGAAAGATGGTTGGGCCATGCAAGGTTTGAGCTCCTGATGACTCCGGCCTCATTACACCCTCAAGAATAACATCTGATTGGCTCAGGGGGACTACAGTGTCCATGTGTGTGTTAAATGGTAGGCTTAACTCTATATTTGTTTGGGTTGTGGAAATAGTAATGGAAAAAAAAAAAGCTACATACTAATTACTAAATGCCAGACATTTTTCTTAGTACTTTACATGATTAGACTCGTGTGACCCTCGTGACAAATGCATGATTTAGGCGCTATTATTATACCCATTTTATGGGCTAGAAAAATGAACCACAGAGAAGTTATGTCCCTGCCTGAGGTCACACAGCTAGTGGATGGCAGAGCTGAGATTTAAAATAGGATGGTCAAGATCCACAGACTCTATGCCTTTCCTGTCACATTCTACTGCCTTTCTAGTAGGCCACGTACACCAAGGGCAAGTAATGACAATTGTATCAGGGTTCTGAGGATCAAATAGACTATTTGTGCAAATTGCAATACAGTTCTTGGCACACTGTAAGTCTTCAGTAAACTGCTGATAAATTCACAGTTCTGTCAATAGTAGATAAATTCACAGTTCTTTTTTTTTTTTTAAGATTTTATTTATTTATTTGACAGAGTTCACAAGTAGGCAGAGGAGCAGGCAGAGAGAGAGGAGGAAGCCAGCTCCCTGCTGAGCAGAGAGCCCGATGTGGGGCTCGATCCCAGGACCCTGAGATCATGACCTGAGCCAAAGGCAGAGGCTTTAACCCACTGAGCCACCCAAGCGCCCCTAAATTCACAGTTCTATCAATAGTAGATATAATCATGGGGCATATGCCTACCCCAGGCTTCATTTTTATAGCTAATAACAGCATCTAATAATAGGATTTTAAATTCCCTAACCCTAGCTCCTGTGAAAGAAGGGCGTGCACTAAACGTGGTGGCTTCACCTCTGTGAGATGCAGAGCTGAGGTCCTTAGCAAGGAAGTTCCAATCCTACCCCAACCCCCACAGGTTCCTCTCAGGACACATCTACCTAAAGTGTACTAACATACTTCAGCATAGCAGTTCTCAAACTTGTTTCTCTCAGGACCCCTTTACAACCTTGCAGATCTCTTTTAATGTCTAAGCCTGTGCTCAGCTGTTGGATATCACTGGATATCACATGTTTTGCAGTCTTGAAAATTCTGCTGTATGCTTGTGAGACAAAAAGAATTAAAAAAAAATCTTGTCATTATTATAAAAATGTGTGACTTTGCCAGTACTCTAAAAGGATCTTTGGGATGTTTAAGGGTTCCTGGATCACACTTTGAGAATCATGGTTTAGCTGTTCGTGTTTCACCCGTGTGAAACACGTGTTTCACAAATTCGTATTTAATACAAGTTGACACATTCTGCCTTATATATAGCACGATGTCCTTCCTTGAGCACACACTTCATCCATGCTCACAAACTTCTAGAAAATACATATTATTAAGCCTCTTTTCCCATTCGAGTATATATACACTCACCATACACACATCTGTATGTATGAAGAAACTGAGGATCAACAAGGTTAGATAACTTGCCCAAGGTCATGTAGACAATAAGTTTATTAGACAAAATTTATTCTCAAAATTTTCAATTTAGACTTAATTTCAAGCCTAGAATTCTTTTGAGGAGTTTAAATGCCACCCCAACAGTCTTGAGGTTTGGATCTACATACACCATTCATATCACAGCTTCAACTGAATGCTAATTGGTCTAGTTAAACACTTTACTAAATTTATGGATTTGTTGGACTGGATTTTGCTCCAAGACACACCCCCAACCTTCATTTTTAATTATTTTCTGTATTTGAGATCCATCAATGTTTAGCAGGAACAAAGCAAGGGTAAATACGCAATGAGACTAGGAAGAAGTTTAAGGGCAGTAAAAACCCAAATAGTAGATGAGCAAAGTGTGCCAAGCATAGCTCTAGCCCATCATCACCTAAACCAAGATGAGGAATGGATTCTGGAAGGAAGGTGGCTCCTGGATCAACCCAGCATTTCAGGGATCACCATTACAGTCCCTCTGTCACAACTGGATGGCCTCCCAGTCAATCTGCCAGCCCAGTTTGCTGTGATTCGCTTATATCCCCAAATTTGGGGATCATACAGAATCTTTTTTGTTTGATCTTAAATCACTCTTTGGGGGAATTCAGAGGAAAAAGAGACTGTTTTTGCTTATCCATTTTGCAATTGAAATATGTGATAAAGGGAGGGAAGAAAAATCAGGGAGGTTTTCCTTCCTCACCCTGGGTGCAGGTTTCCTGAAAAATTTATCTCTAACCATGAGCCAGCACTGTAGATTCCCTAGTGGGAGATGCCTTCAACTCATTTAAATTTGTCAGGCTGAAGAATCTTGGCACTTTTATAGCTGGGGAGGAGAAACAATGGATCTTTATTTGTCTGCTACACTAAGTATGGTTATATATGGGGAGAAACAGATTTTGGGGGAAAAGGCCAAAGAGTATGACTTTTACTTATTTAGTTATTTAGAACAGAGCACATATGCTTTAAGAGAAAAATAGAGCATCAACTTTAGAGTGTGTGTGTGTGTGTGTGTGTGTGTATAAACATTCATTAACCTTGTGGACAAAAAGTAGGACTTTACTTGAAGGCTCTTAGAAATGATTCATAGGTGTTCTGCTTAGCATATTTTCTTGGAAAATCAATTAGGAGAAACATTAGGATTTCATTTCTTAAAATCAAGATGCTTAAAATAGGAAAGGCTTTATTTCATCACTTTGACACACACTGCCTGTGTGAGGCTATCATCATCTTTGTTTCGTCCTTGGTAGTTTTTGGTCTAGGTTTAAGCATTCATGACTTTTTTCTACTACTTTCCATTAGAACCAATTCCACAGCCCAGTAGGCTGTTAAGAAAGTTTGAGGGTTTTGTTTGTGTTTTATTTTTTTAATATACAGACTCCCTGAAATTATTCTTTTTTAAAATTTAGTATTTCTCTATCCAGTTATATCTCCCTTTAGTTATGCTTTAGTTATGCCTATATAATTCTTTCTCCACTTTAGTTTTCATACCCTTAGGATATTTTAAGCAATCATCATGTCTCTCATCAGCTATGCTTTTAAGCTGGAAAGGGCAGCCTTATTTACTGATGATGCTATTTGAAAGCCAGTGTTTGTAAATAGAAGTTCGGGATTGGAGGACTTGGAGCATTGAGGATAAAATTGTTTGTTTACTTGTTTATTTGAAAATTTATTTGCATTTACTTTTTTGTGCTGCCAAGGGAAAAAAAGGACAGAAAAAAAGTATTTGCTCCAAAAACTTCAGAAGAAAGTGTTTGGCTCACTGCATTCTTTGTAATTCTATGGAAATTTTCTCAGAGTGGAAGAATCAAACTTCATAATGTTTCTTTGTGAAAAGTTGTCCTATATGTTTTCTGTAAGAACTTTTTTAAAAGACTGCAGAATAGGTTGGAACTGATTTACAAAGAGCTCTTAGTGGATCTGAGAGGTGAGGAATTAAAAAAGAACTATATATATATATGTATATATATATATAGAGAGAGAGAAAATTGTCTCAAGTAATATGTAGTTTGTTAATTACTTTACTAATACAACAATATTTGAGTTCTTTATATGTGTTAAGCACTGGAGTAAGAAAAAGTAAGAAAGTCAGGGATTCTGCCCTTGAGGAGGGCATTGTGTAATAAGGAATGAAAACAGGTAAACAGATAATAAAAATGCAAATGTAATCAGTGCTAAAATAAATGAGCAAGGACAATTTGGAATTTTAAAAATTCATTATTCTGTAGGTAAAGTGAAAAATTCTAAAGAAATAGAATCATTACCATGCCACCCCATCTATTTTCTAAATTTGGAGATCTACATACTAGATGTTCTTAAAGGGGAGGGTAATAAAATGGTTTACAAGGTATTCAGTTTAATGTTCTTATTAAAACTGGAGCTTTTGTACGTAGGAGTTAATGTAAAAATTACATAAAATAGGAAGAAACATTGTAAATAGGCTATTTAAAAGTTTGGTTCACAATTCAAAGAAAGTTTAAAAATGTTATTAAAACACGACATAACATCATAGTAGAGAGAACTAGTCTTATTTGCAATATCATATTGCATTAAATTAAGAGTTTGATGTCATGGCAACCAACTAATATACAAGTAGAGACAACCCATTGGGAACATAGGACAATACTTAGGATTATGTTCACTATATTCCATTTAGATAATCCTGTTTTTAAAGGCTAGATATTTAAGACACTAATTTCCACTCCAATTACTTTTTTCCATGTCCAGACCAAAATCAGGTTGTTTTGCCTCTGGCTTGAGCTGACCACTTGTAGGTAAATTATTAATTGATTGACTTGGATTATCACAAGATGAATAGGACTCAGTATTAAGTTCATTGAAAGTAATAGGAATGAAAAATGGTGTAATTTCTTTGACATCGAAGCATCTAAATGAAAATAATATTTTAAATAACAGTATTTAGTCACTAGGTTAGTTACTAAATTAAAAATACTGCCTATTGTTTGATAGAATAAAACTATGCCTTCAGCCCAGTTTAGGCCAAAGTAATAGCTAATTTACAGCTTTCAATACATTTATTAAGATACAATATAGATATTTTCACAGATTCAGAACACTGTCTGAGCTGTAGGATTACTATAGAAAAGTTAAATTTGTATTAGTCTGCCAAAATGAGTTAAATTTCTCAGGAAAAAATTAATTAGAGTGATTAAGAGCTTCTGGAATATTTAAGGGTATTAAAAAAGTGAACTTAAAGCTTTGGAAGCTGGTGTTTACCATTAGATGAGGATTATTGTTATATTTGGACTGGTTAATATTGTTATCTATATACTCTTCACCATATAGTAAACAAGTATTCTAGGGGTAGTTGGCCATATAGTTTAAAGAGAAGTTTCAATAGATTTTAGGGTCTGAGCTTTTCCATCTTAAAAAATGGGGAATATCAATTTATGCCTTGCCGTATTGCTCTCAGGATATAATGTATAATATATAACATACGCAGAGACTGGCTCATAATGAATTCTCAATAAACAGTGGCTGCAGTTCTCAAAAATAACTTTCTCAGGTGCAGGTTTGCCTTTTTCTGAGGCCCAGTTTCTTGCCCCCAGTCATAAAATTCAGTGTTATTGAAAAAGCACTTTAAACTCCTATGAGAGGGCAAAGCCTACAGGGGAACTGCTGAGAGGGAGACTCTCCTACTCTCAAAGCTAGAAGTCACCTTCACCCACATCAAAAACCAAGACCGAAGTACCAGGGATGTGCAGAAACGAGGTTGGCCGGCTCCAGCCAGCTGGTGGCACCGCTCTCCTGGGGCGCACTCCTCTGCCTCCCCACCCGAACCTTTATGGGCCTCACGCTTGGCTCTTCAGCCATTGCCTGAAGCTCCATGGGGAGGACAAAAGTGTACCGTGGTAGCTAGACCATCACTCAGCTACTGCAGTAATTATTCACCTCCAGCAGATTCCAGAATTCTCTGCTCCTAGATTCAGAGGATGTGTTGTAAGACTCTTTGAGCCTGGAGGCAATTAGCAGGAGACCAGAAAAAGTAAAGATGATCGCAATCAAATTGTAAAAGTTGAAACCAACAAGAAATGTCGATGTGAACTTGATATCATTTGAAAGAGGGAAGTAGCTGTCACTTTTTTGCTGTCTCCCTAACAAATATGAATAAATGTGCAATAAAAAGTATTAGTTTTCACTGAACTATTCATCCTATTACAACTATACATCCTATTAGCCCCATAGCACCATTGTTGGAGGTTCCTGTCACCAGTTTCTTGATTTAAAATCGGAACTTTAAAACAAAAATGGCTAATCATCAACTAGTCCTGAAGTTAAAAGCAAAATGATAATAATAACTTCTGCTTGGTTTGGATAGTTTTAATGTTACTGATTTCAATTTCCTCATTGCAAGGAAGATAGACAATAAGACAAAAAGGTTATAATTGAAAAGAGAACATCCTATGCTATCCTATGCTATTTAAAAAATGGACGATTTTTACCTATAATTCCATATGAAACCTTCATACGTCATTATTCTGTAGCAAAGAAGGAGTTCTAAATGCAACAGAAAGATGTGCTAATTATGTCACATGGCAGATGGGAGAGAGTAAGCATCACGCAGCACACAACATAACACAGCACAAAACACATGACAGTCTGGACACACGCAGAAGCCATTACAATGCCTGCTGCTTTTGAAAGAATAGCAGTCTAGTGAAGAATAAATAGCGTAGGGCAGGTTTTGCTCTTTGTGGCTAAGATTAGAGTCCTAATGCTGTGTTGCCTTAAACCGTGCCAATTTCATTTCTACAGTGAAATACGCTTTAGAAGACAGGAAGAAAACTGATTATTTAATCAAAGGAAGGGAGAAAGCCAAAATAATCCACTGTACCTCATGAAGGAGTAAGGGTTGGGGGTCAGAAAACCTCAGAAAGCATTATAATAATGTACTTCTTTATTTTAAGTAACAAATAAAACAGCAAAACATTTTTTCCCATCATAAAAACTGACTTTGATCCCCAGTACAGCCATTGAGTGGAAAATTGAACCACAATATAATTGCTTTCCCTGTGACCGATAAAGTGGTGTAACAAATTTTGTGTTTGAATGATAAAATCAGCAATTGGCCCCTAGCATTTCCCTCTGCCATTCCTCCAAGGACACTCAAGTCCCATCAGGCTCCAGGGCAAGACAAAGGGGTGGGGTGGGGGGAGGCAGAGAGAACTAACTGTAAATCTACTCCAAGTTGTTCTTGGATTTCTCTTGCTTGCTTAAAGAAATTTTAAAAAATAATAAAAATGTCCATGTTTGTCTTCCAAATGCCTAATATAAATCACTTCCAAATGTGGAAAAAAAATCCACCCTTCATTGAAAACTGATTATGGAGATATATATATATATAGAGAGAGAGATATAGATAGATAGATAGATAGATAGATAGATAGATAAAATCTGGGATGCCTGGGTGGCTCAGTTGGTTAAGCATCTGCCTTCAGCTCAGGTCATGATCCCAGCATCCTGGGATCGAGTCCCACATCAGGCTCCTTGCTCGGCAGGGAGCCTGCTTCTCTCTCTGCCTCTGCCTGCCACTCTGTCTGCATGTGCTTGCTCTCACGCTCTCTCTCTCTCTGACAAATAAATAAATAAGATCTTTTAAAAAAAATCTAAAACGATCCTGAGAAAAATTATTTTACTCAAGAGTAAAATCTTGTTAGAATGGGAAATTGTCTTAACAGTCCAGTGACAAATGCCCCAGCTGTCTGATGCAGAAGCAGCAGCCAGAAAGACACTTGCCACAGGAAGGAAACCAGGATCCATTTGTGAGCTCATTAGGACGGTATTTAACCGGAGAAAGACACGGCACTTTCCATGTGGAATCACGGCAGAGGTTCACCCATCGTGGCCACAGACTTTCCCAGACCGTTTTCGATAACAATCCTAAATGGCAGGGAGTACTGGGAAGTCTGTGTACCTCTCTCAATTCGTTATTGGTTGATATATACTCTAGAAAGAGGGTAAACTCTAAGCTTCTAGAAGAGACACTTCATTAGGTATCCATATATCTGGGAGAGGGGGAAGGGGGAAGAGGAAGAAAGTTCCCAGCAGAGCAAGAGCCCCGCAATAAAAGCCTTAAAGCTTCAATCTGGATGTTTGTGTGAACACTCTTCTTGCGCTTAAATATTTGGTTTGCAAACCTAGACCCAGATTTGGTCTTCTGTAGCTACACACTGAAGTTTAGTTATACACAAGGAGAATGTATTTCTTGAGTAGTGCTTCTGTTTTGACCCAGGGGTAGGGGAGCGAGCAGAGACCTAAGGAAAAATGTTTTCAAAGACTAGTTTCTTCAAACTTCATGGCAGGTCTTCATTCTATTTGCTGCACTCAAACTGGAACGCAGTCCCCAAAAGCAGACAGAAGGTGTGCTGAGCACTTGGTAGTTGATTTAACGGGGGCAATGTTATAAGTAGTTTTGTAAAATCATTTAAAAATTTTTCTGTGCTTTCCAGATTTCTATCATGAGCATATATAGCATCTATCTTATAATTTATATTTTATACTTCATGTATATTTTGGACTTCTTAAGTTTTTTTAAAATTTTAATGTTGGAAATTTTTAACACGCGTAAAAATAGAACCATTTCATGATGCTGAGGAATCTGAGGAATTACTCACATCTGTAGCTACCAGCTCATGGCTGGTCTTATTTCAGGAACATCCCTCCCCTCCCCAGATTATTTTGAAGCAAAACCAAAAGATACTGTTTTATCTGTATTTCCCTATATATATTTCTAAAGGTAAGGACAAAAATATGACCTCAATGCTGTTGTCACAGCTAAAATAATTAAAAATAATTCCTTATTTTTATCAGGATCAATTCACAGAATCGTTGGACATGTCCTCTGTCTCTTTCATTTCCTGCAAATTTATAATTATAAAATAGATCTTACTATTATAATTATATAATATATCTAGTTTGCTTGCCATACATTGTGTTTGGTTGATATTTCTCTTTAGTCTTTTTAATCTGTAATTTCTTTCTTTTTTATATCTGTAATAAAATTCAATTAATTGTTAGAGTTTCCCACCATTTGGAATTTGCTGATTTTATCTCTTTGGTGTTGCTGAACGTGCCTTATATTTCCTGTGAGTTGATAATTAGATGTAGAAGCTTGATTTTTTTATTTATTTACTTAAAAAAAAAGATTTTATTTATTTATTTCACAGACAGAGATTACAAGTAGGCAGAGAGGCAGGCAGAAAGAGGAGGAAGCAGGCTCCCCGCTGAGCAGACAGCCCCAATGCGGGTGCGGGGCTCGATCCCATGACCCTGGGATCATGACCTGAGCCGGAAGGCAGAGGCTTTAACCCACTGAGCCACCCAGGTGCCCCAGAAGCTTGATTATTTTAGACCTGAGTTTTTGGCAGAGGGAGCAGGGAGAAGGAACACGACTTAGTGGGTGGTGTTCTATATTTCCACCAAGAGGGACATAGTCTGGTTGCATTATTTTTGGAAATATTATCAGTTACCAATGAGCATCAATTAAGTAAGTACTGCTAATGATATTCTAGATATGACCTACCTAGTACCCTCCCATGTTGGAGAGGATCACTCCCATCTGAAACAAGATAGAGCATTGGTAAGCATAATGGGCACTACTTTTCCCTCTGAGCCTCTACTCAGAAGTGAACAGTAGTCTGCATGATAATTGTTTAGGTGAGCAAGCTGGATTTTAAACTGAGTCCAGGGTCAAGTGCTACCCAGTGTTTGAAAGAGTCAATTCATAATGATACTAAATTAGAATTTTAAAAAGGAATTATTGATAATGATGATGTAAGTTAGTGGTTAGAACCCAAACTGTAGCTCATAATAACTCTAGATCTGAATTTTTCAAATTGTAGGACCTTAGAATTTTCTTTTTTTTAAATTTAATTTAATTTTTTCAGTGTTCCAAGATTCATTGTTAATGCACCACACCCAGTGCTCCATGCAATAGAATTAATTATGCCTCTCCCACTGAATACTACTCAAATTCAGTGAGAAATAATGTGTATAAAGCAAGTAGATCAGTGCCTGGTGTTTAGTAAGCACTTCTTTCTTTTAACTTTTTTTTTTTTTTTTTTTTTTTTGTCAGAGAGAGAGAGAGAGTGAGAGAGCGAGCACAGGCAGACAGAGAGGCAGGCAGAGGCAGAGGGAGAAGCAGGGGGAGCAAGGAGCCCCCGATGTCGGTCTCAATCCCAGGACTCTGGGATCATGACCTGAGCCGAAGGCAGCCGCTTAACCAACTGAGCCACCCAGGCGTCCCTAGTAAGCACTTCTTAAAGAGTCATTATAAAGATCATGTTTTGCACGATGACTCCATGTACATTTTGTTATGGTGATTAGCCTTGACCTTTTCTAACTGATACTTTGGTGGATTTACTATATAGCTTGTCCATTAGAGCATTAGTAGTGACTTTCTTGTGTATGGAAAAGAAACATTTTATTCTCTCTTCTCACCTAAATCCTGAAATTAGGCTGTCCTACCCAAAAACAAAAGGGCAAGTCAAGAGCAGTAGAATCCACTGGAAAGTGTGTGTCATCTCCATGCTTTCACCCTTGTCCCCACCAGACTACTCTACATGATGTACCAGATTACTCTTTAAAATGTACCAGGTGAGGTCAAATCTCTCTTTGAATCTTCTGCTGGCTCTCTGTAGGGGGTTGAATAGTGCCTTCCTCCTCAAGAAATGGTTATGTTCTGACTCCAGAAACCCTTGAATATGACAATTTGAAAAAAAAAAAAAAAAAAAGGAGGGGGGGTTCTTTGAGGATGTAATTAAGTTAAGGATCTTGAAATGAGATCTTGGGTTTAGGGTGAGCCTGAAATCCAATGACAGGTACACTTACAAGTGGAGGGCAGAGAAAAAGTTGGGATGCAACTTTTTGTGGAGAATGTGGAGAAGATGTGGAGAAGAAGGCTATGTGAAGGCAAAGGCAGACATTGGAGTGATGTGTCTAGAAGCCAAGGATGCCCAGGATTGCCGGCAGCCATCAGGAGCGAGGAAAGAGGCACTGAACAGATTCCCCCTCACATCTTGTAGGGGAACCAATCCTCATGACACCTTGATTTCAGATTTCTGGCCTCCAGAACTGTGAGATAAAAATTTTCTGTTGTTTTAAGCAAGCCACCTGGTTTGTAAAAACACATCACAGCAGCCACAGGAAGCTAATACACACCCTTCGGAATTTTTTCCCACAGGGTCGGTATGACCCGGCCTCCATCTGCATCTCGGATCTTGCTCTCTTTCCCTCTGCTCCAGCTGCGGGGCCCTCCCTGCTGTTCTCTTGCCATGCTAGGTTCACGGCTGTCTCAAGCCTCTGAATTTCACCTCTAGAAGTTACTTCGCCCAAATCTTCACCTGACTGGCTTCCTCTTTTCATTCAGGTGGTGTTAAATGCTGCCCCATCGGGGAAGCCTTCCCTTATCATCCTACCAAAAATAGCCACTTTATTATCTCACACAGCATTCTCTATCTATTGGACTGCTTTCTTTTTCTTTTTTTTTTTTTTTTAAGATTTTATTTATTTATTTGGGAGAGACTGCGTGAGAGAGACAGAGCGAGCATAAGCCAGGGAAGAGGCAGAGAGAGGAAGAAGCAGACTCCTCGCTAAGCAGGGAGCACGATGCGGGGCTCGATCCCGGGACTCCAGGATCATGACCTGAGCCAAAGGTGGACATCCAACTGACTGAGCCACCCAGGTGCCCCCATGACCCCATAACATACAAGCATTTCCTTGTTTATTAGTTTACCCTGGTCCACTTTAATTTGAGGCTCTGTGGAAGCAGGCTATTTTTCTCTAGGTCAGCACTCCATCTTCAACACCTAGAATAGTGTGTGGGCCATAGTAGGCCTGGAATGAATACTTGCTGAATGAGTGGTTTCATATGAAATCTAGAAAAATAGACATGGATTTACGGGGCAGTATTCTATTTTGTAGGAAATACATCAGCTGTCTGCATCTTTAAGGCTTGCATCATCGAAGATCTCAGAACTTCATTGTAATAATTGTCATCTTAAAATAACCTGTCTCTCTGAAATTGGGTTGGGGGCAACCAGTGTTCAAAACCAAAAGAGGGAATCTCTGACAAGTTTGCATCCAGGGAAAGAGTGGGATGGAAAGGTTGTGAAGCAGACCTTGATTTATCCCATGAGGTACCCATTTGGGCAGTCCTACAGAACACAGGGTGGCCTGGGACACCTGTGTCCGATGTATCTCTGTGATTCTCGAAGACAAGAGTGTAGACAAGGTTTGCATTTGGTGTTTGACAGCAAGGTGGAGGAAAGTAGGTGGGGAGTAAGCATAGTGTTAGTTTTTTCCTGTGAGCCAAACAATGACATTCTATGATGTCAAATGAAGAACCAAGCAGGATGCACTAGCAATTTAATCATCTCTGACTTACATTGTTAAAAAGCTTGGTTCAAGCCAATGATGAGGTTTTAATCACCAAAAAAAGACAGTGGGAATATTTAGAAATATACTTAATTTTAAAGACAATGAGGACCACTAACAGCAACTACTTACCTTTTAAGTAATTAAGGACTGGAGCCAAGAAACTGGAGGGGAAGTCAAGGTAAATGGCAGTGTACTCAGTTGGGTGGGGTACCCCAGAGGAAAATGGAGCCAGGTTCAGTGCTATTTAACATTTCTCTTTATGATCTGGTTGAAGAAACTAGGAACACAGTCAGGAAATGTGCAGATGCTACCAAATTTAGAGGCATTGCAAAGAGAGGGAGGACAGAGAAATGAGACTAGTGCGCGGGCAAAGAGAAAATGAATTTCCACTTGGAAGGTCTATAAGAAAAAATACAGGTGAACCACTGAAAGCAGTAGTGCTGAAAACAAAGTCCAAGAAGTTATTTGAGAAAGAGTACTGTCACATAAAGCTCTAAAAAGGTTAATGTGGGCCACCAGGAGCTGTAAGTATCCCATGTACCATGGCATGTGCTCCCCACATACCCCTGGGAACACAAGAAGTGGAGGGAAAGAGAAAATCTCACTTTAGCCCCTTTCCTCCTCCTGAGGATGAAGCTAGGGAGAATCAGCTGACTTTTTCCAGGTTCCCAATTCTTTTTTTTTTTTTTTTTTAAGATTTTATTTATTTATTTGACAGAGAGAGATCACAAGTAGGCAGAGAAGCAGGCAGAGAGAGAGGAGGAAGCAGGCTCCCTGCCGAGCAGAGAGCCCGATGCGGGGCTCGATCCCAGGACCCTGAGATCATGACCTGAGTCGAAGGCAGAGGCTTTAACCCACTGAGCCACCCAGGCTCCCCGCAGGTTCCCAGTTCTAAATATTAGGATTTCAGGAGATACGAACTTGTCTGGTGTCAGGTTGGCCCGATTCCAAAGGGTCTGACAAATGCATATTTATCAAATTGTCTCATGGATCAACTCAGTGCATGGAACTTTGTGCTCTCGAGGTTGGGAAAAAAATAAAAACAATTGTACTTGTAGACAGAAAGAAATTGGGCACAGGAGGAATAATAAAGGAAAGAGGGAGTGCAGAGGAATACATGTGTACAAGCCCTAGGTCATGATTTTCAGATAACGAATGAAATGACTTGAGAGGCTTTTTTCCTTAGCTGGTAACCAGAGGACCCTCATTTTAACCAGCAGTGGTTTCTCAACCTCCGTACTACTGACAGCTTGAGACATACGATTCTTTGTTTTGAAAGGTGTATATGGGATCTGTGTGCTATAGGATGTTTTGAGCAGCATTCTTGGCTTCTGTCCTACTTGAGTACCTCTGCACATTTCCGAATGGCCCTCTCCAGTTGAGAACCACCGGACTAGATAACTGGAATTGGAAAACCATCCTCCAAATTGGGAAATGTTTCTATAGATTTCTAATAGAAAGATACCTTTTCTCGATATCTCTGGGTAGACTCTATAGGGACCATTGGCTTTTGCCTACCTTTGAAGTTTCAGGAAGGATATGAAGATATTTGGCCCAAGTCACTGGATTTGGGATGTTTTTTACATTTGGTCCCAAAGAGACATTGAAATCCGGGAAATCTTCACATCTTCATTTTAAGATTTTAGGAGACACCCCTGGCTTTAAGGCTTCCAACCTTCTGGCCCTGTGCTGGCCCTGTGGGGTTGACCTATAGGAATGACACATGGTGGCTTCCACGGGTCCATCCTTACCAGATCAAAACATCGCCCTGTCCACTGAGGCTTATTTCTCCTGAGCTTGCGGCTGATTTTGAAAAGAAGGATGTCTGTGCTCTAGCCTGACCCGTTTTGGGCAAACCCCGCGGATCTCTGAGACAGGGAATAAATACATCACCAGTACGTATTCCCTTGGTTGCAGTCTAGATGCCCCAACCTGCACTGTTTGCACACACAGTCAGGCGGAAGCAGAATCACTGCGGGTCTTAACTTTATGGAGCAGCCTTGCAAAAGGACAGTGGAGGGTTTCATATATTGATTAAGCACAGTAATATTAATATGATTTTTGCCTCTGGTCACCTTCTTTCTTCAGAACACTCCCAGCTGGGACTGAGAAAGTTTCTCTGATTCCAGCTGAATACTAATGTGGTAAACTTTGTGGTGACATTTGACCTGTGTCTTTTCTTCCTTTCTCTCATCAGCCCCCCCCACCCCGCCCCTCGGTTCCTCTGGAGAGAATGGCTTTCCAGGTTTCACTGTGGGGCTCACGTGTCTCCTCAGCTCACCGCTGACGCAGTGACTGATGGTTCACAGTGCTGCCTCCCTTGACCTCGTCAACATCAGAAACTGCTCTCAAATCTCAGTCATCTCTGACAGCCTTTGAGCAGAGAAATGAGACAGTCTCCCTGACACAAAGGCTTCTGGCCTGGGGTAAAAAATTCCTTTTGAAAAAAAAATTCGAACACTCTACAGACCACACTGCTTTCCATTCATCTTGTAGTCTGGCCCATCCATCCCCAGCTCCATATTAGCTTTCAGACATTATAGCCTTTCTGTTTCTTGGAGGCTAGCCATGGAAGCTCAGATGTTTTCACATTGTAATGGCTGAGTCCTGGCATAGCCTTCAGAGCAAAGAAGAAAACTGGGCAGTTTATACAGCAGCAGTTAATTTTGACTCCTGCATAGCAAAATAAGAGTTCATCCTGTTTCTCAGTATAACACGGAGTAGTCAATCCAAATAAAAGGGGAGGGAGGAAGGATAGATAGGATCCCAGAATTAACAGAGAATAACCAGTTTTATTGAATCCAAGTGATATCCTAGTGTCTTCCAAATGAGAATACAGTATGTAAACAGAGAGAATGCGTGCGATTTAAATTTTAATTTAATTAAGGCAAATAACAAAGAAACAGCCCTGAATATTATTCCCGATTTTTCTCTCCATTTGGCAAAGAAACGATCCTGATATAGTAAAGCCTATTTTCTTGACCTCAGAGTGGGATAAAAAAGTCTGTTTCCCTCCTCTAGCCCATTTATGTTTAAGAATGCTGCATCTTTGAGATCATTGGAAAAATTACTTTAACATACTGCTTCGACCCTCTCGGAATCAGCCAGTTCACTATGCTGAGCAGTGACAGAAGGGGGCAGCCTCCAGAGCTTCATGAAACAGGAGGGGCCGAGTTTTGTGGGAAGCAGCGGCCCAGCTGGAACTGTCCTTCCCAACATCCTTTGTGTCATGATCGGATCATGTGACTGAGCTCTGGTGAACGGAAAGTTAGTGGCAGTGATGAGCACCATTTATGTAAACCTCTCTGCAGAACTGTTAGATTTAGCAAACAAGAATATGGGATGCCCAGTAAATTTGAATTTTCAGAGAATTACATACCACATACTTACACTAAAAAATGATTCACTGTGTATCTGAAAATCAAATGTAATTGGGCATCCTGTATTGTATCCAGCAGCCCTGTTTTCACGCAAGGTCACCTTTCTCCTCTCCTGATGGTTGTGCCCAGGCAAATTTCAAAGCCACACTGGATCTGTAAGATCCTTCCCTCTGTCTGGGCCCCTGACTTGCTGTGGGAAGCAGAGCTCAGCTCCTGCCATACATTACATTGTATACAAACCAAAAAACTTACTCCCACTGTGTTCAGTCGTGGAGACTTCAGCATTTATCTCTTTTAGTGTACTTTAACTAATGAGCATTAGTTTTCTAATGCTAAGAGAAACAGTTTCTTTTCTTCTCTCACACTTACCACATGGACCTCAGAGGTCATCTTGCTCAAACCAAGGTTTTTATAGAAAAGAAACTTTTCTATAAAAGCGTCCTGGGATCGAGTCCCACATCGGGTCCTTGCTCAGCAGGGAGCCTGCTTCTCCCTCTGCCTCTGTCTGCCACTCTGTCTGCCTGTGCTCGCTCTCTGACAAATAAATAAATAAATAAATCTTAAAAAAGAAAAAAGAAACACAAGAAGTAGCTTGGCCACAGTCTCCAAACTGTGACAGAGCCAGGATTAATTTCCCCTTTTTTACCTCTCTACCTGATCCTCTCTTCCTTCCTTACCACAGTGTCTTTTCACCACCAAATAATGGACATGTACCAACCCCATAATTCTCGGTGATACTGTAAAGTCTCAGATGACTCTGCTCCTCACATGGCTTCTCATTTCTGGGGGAAGAAGGATGACTCTGATGTCAGTGACATGTTACACATAACATGGAAAATGTCAGATGGAGACAATATCTAGAGAAAAGGTTGCTAGAATTCAGAGGACAAGGACATTTTGGAGAGGGACGTTGAGTGGACATTATTGAGCCTGAACAAGTCCTCACTAAAAAGGCAGGACTTGGACCAACAGAGACGTCTGAGGACAGGGGACATTCATTCAAAGGAATGGCGAAAGTGAAGACCCGATAAGCAGATATTCACAAAACAAGAGGAGCAATTAATGTCCCAGTGTCTTATGGCCCAGATGGCAGGTGGCCAAATAAAGGAACTCAAATTAATATGATCTCCTTGAACTCGCTGGAATTGATACATGTACTAGGAAACCAGAGGGTTTCTGCAGTGTGGGCTCACCATGTCTTGGCTACTGGCAATAAGCCATTTAAGAAATTGCAGGCTGACGTGTTCCTCCAGGCTTTGCGGATGCAGCACAGAGATGATACACTGTGACAAAATTTTCCTTTTCTTCTTTAGCTTGGAGAGAACACCTACATTCCTCATAGTCTTTTGAGTTCAGGGAAACTAGTACCCACACTGTGATACAGATTCTCCCACTTGTAAATGGGAAGTTAAAAAAACACAAATCTCAGGGGGCTGGGAGGGTGAGGGGAGGTAAGGGGACTTTTCTTTCTCTTTAGAAATTTTGGCATTGTTATTTGCCGTGGCATTGGAACATGGGCAGGATCAGATTTGCTCTCAGGATCCTCAGTAATAATATTGACTCATGTAAGTGTGGGCTCTCCTCCTGACCCTATGACCATTTCATATGCTTTGTTGGTTTGTTCTGTGGTACTCTATACTATAGTGATGGCATGGTAAGGATTCCAGGGTATAAAACAAGGGAGAAAAGATTCTTGCTGTATTTTATTCTGGAAGGAAGGCCACTCAGTATCTGAGAAAAGTCTGTATTTGGATTTAGCCACTGAATTGACCTTGGTACACTTAAGTGTTTGAATTCTTTTGTCCATCTAAGGGTGACCGTGTTGTGTAGAGTTCATGCATTTTATCACTGCTTAGAGTTTCTAAAACATAGCTATTACCTATGAGGTATTATATGAGAAAAGGTACAATAAATAATTCTTTTTTGGTTGATTAGTGTAAACAAATACATGTTTAATGCAAAATTTCAATATTTATATGTTTATAAAACAATAAAACAGTTATTAATAGTAGTTGTTATTAATCAGTGCTCTTTTACATCCACTCAGTGGATATATTTTTTTAATTTTTAATTTTTTTATTAACATATAATGTATTATTATCTCCAGGGGTACAGGTCTGTGAATCACCGGGTTTACACACTTCACAGCACATACCTTCCTCAATGTTCATAACCCCACCACCCTCTTCCTACTCCCCTCCCCACAGCAACCCTCAGTTTGTTTTGTGAGATTAAGAGTCTCTTATGGTTTATCTCCCTCCTGATACCATCTTGTTTCATTTATTCTTTTCCTACCCCCAGGCCCCCCATGTTGCCTCTCAGCTCCCTCATATCAGGGAGATCATATGATAATTGTCTTTCTCTGATTGACTTAGTTCACTAAGCATAATACCCTCTAGTTCCATCCACGTCATCGCAAATGGCAAGACTTCATTTCTTTTGATGGCTGCATAGTATTCCATTTTATATATACACCACATCTTCTTTTTCCATTCATCTGTTGATGGACATCCAGGTTCTTTCCATAGTTTGGCTATTGTGGACATTGCTGCTATAAACATTTGGGTGCACGTGCCCCTTCGGATCACTACATTTGTATCTTTAGGGTAAATACTCAGTAGTGCTACTGCTGAGTCATAGGGTAGCTCTATTTTCAACTTTTTCAGCAAACTCCATGCTGTTTTTCAGTAGATATATATATATTAACACAATGACTTTTATCAGGCAGAAGAACCTGATGGTGAAGAGTGTGAGTGCTGGAGCTCCATGCTTGGGAATCCTGGCTTCTCAGTCTATGAGTTTTATGGCCTTAGGCCTAACCCACTTTTTACCTTCTGTCTAAGTTACTATTGCTACTTAACAAATTACCCTCCAAATATAGTGGCTTACAACAATTTCTTTATTCTGCTTATGGATTCCCTAGGGTTAGGAATTCAGACAAGGCACCGTAGAGATGGCTATCTCTGTTCCATGATGGCTGGGGCCCCAGGGGGTAACTTGATGGCTGGAGACTTTCTGAATCTTCTGGAAGCTGGAACTGCCTGTGATGGGCTGGGCTAACTAGAAGACTAGAACTGATCACCAGAGCACCTGCATGTGGCATCCCCATGTGAGTCGGTCTTGTTCCATCATGGTGGCTGCCCACCATGGGTAGTCATAATCCTTACAGAGCTGTGTCGGCTCTGGATGCTGCATTGCTTTTTATGGCCCACCCTGAATATCACAACCCTTTTCTGCCATATTCTATTGGTTGAAGTAGTCACAGGTCTTTCCAGATCCAAGGGCAGGGACCTAGACCCCATCTCTTGGAGCTGTGTTAAAAACTTCTGCAGTCTCCTTAAATGAGGATGAGAATAGTACCTTCCTTGTGTGGGTTTTCAGGTTTACATGAGTTCATGTTCCTTAGGTGCTAAGAAAAGGGCATGGTACCTACATACTGAAGCAGGGACAACTCTTATCCCATGTACTAGGCTAATGCTGAGCTTTCAGAGATGAAAGGGACTTAGCTTTGGTCTCCTTAAGAACTTCACAGTCAAGTGCAGGTGAGTTTGTTGGGGTCCTCTGTATGCACCCTTCCCTTCCCTAGAAATCCTGGAGCAGAGTAGTAACTAATTTCATTGCTCTGCCCAGCTTATCCTCCAACGGTATAGGAGGTGAATAGGACTAAGCATTATTCTTATTCTTACTTAACCAAAGAGAAAATTGAGGCCCAGGGAGGTTAAATGATTTGCCCAAGGTCAGAGAATTAGTAGCTGAAGGCAAGACTGGAGGAAAGTTCACAAGCTTCTCGTCTTTGGCTTCTGTAAGTCACAGACAGAAGTGGGACCTGGTCTTTTCAATATGCCCTTTCCTGAGGGAGAGGAGGGGACCTCACTGCCACCACAGGGGTCACAACCAGCACTGCAGGCACAGAAGCCCAAGGGCTTCATCTTCTACTTTGGCCTCTAATGAAGCTGTTGTCACATTTCCATCCTCTCTGCCCTGTAGGAAAACACTGCAGTACTGGGGGACCTCATTAAAAGAGCCATGTTAGTAGGAGGCAGAGTGCAGAGGAAGGAACAGGGAGCCGCTCCGCAGACCGAGCCCCTCTCTGTGGTTACTTCCCTCTAGCAGTTCACTTGTTCTGCCCTCCCCACGCAACGCCTCCCTCCCAGGTCCCTCACTTCCACTTCCCCTAAAAATAAATCTCCCATTAGCTCCACTGGTGGCTTCTGAAGGAGCACAGCAATAAATTGAATTTCCAGTTTACACCGGAGCTTGGCAAAGTGGAGAAGACACTTTCCCAGGGCCGCTCATCTGCACTTCTCAAACTGGAGCGATTGTTCCCAACAATGCAGAAGAGAGGCCCCTGCTCCCCCCCAATTCCTTGTATTTTCTTCCTAGTGGAGTCAGATTTGCATTCTCTTCTAATCCAGTCCGACTGCCAGGGCCAAGCCCTGAGGGCTTGCATTCGCCTGAGTTCTGTAGGGTCTGTGCCTGGGAGAGCTGCTATATAAAACATGCAGGGGGCCTGGGAGGCTTGACTTTAATCCCCAGCTGGGTCTTGGTATTTCTTTCTCATTAAGGGCGGCAGGGTTATCGGAGCTGGGAGAATGGGGACAGATAAGTTCCGTAATTCATTTCTCCCCACTCTTGCACAACCTATGAATGTCTTTGTCACGTATTTTTCCTCCAGAGAGCAAACTGATTATTGTGACAATCATCACCCACCACCTGGAATTTAGCATCCCAGATGAACTGGGATGAGACTCCAGAACAGGACTGTTACCAGTAACAATGGGTGGAGATCTTATATATATATGTATTTTAAGAGCTTCACTGGCCGATCTATCCGGTGCCTGCTGCCAGATAAGAATCCAGTTGAGTCTTATGCATATGAACTTTGAAAATCACTGATGAGGACTTACAAACGGACTTAGGTCCATTTTACAGATAATAATAGGATGAGAAGGCACTCCTTCTAGGAGATCTTTTGGGGGCGGTCAGGCAAGTACTCCTTCATATATAGCCTACAAAATTTAGGTAATGCATTACTTCTAAGAGTTGAGCCTTAAGCTCCTACACTTTGATTAATTGTTGAATTGATAGGTGAAATATTTGTTGAGCATCAGTTACTGAATTATGTGCTGGGGCTCCGAAGATGATTAAAACATGGTCTTTGTGCTTAGGGACTGCTTCTGCACTTCCCTTGGAGACATTTTTTGTGGTTACAACTTCGGGTGAGGTGCTCCTGGCATCTCAAGTGCAGAGACCAGAGAGGCTGCTAAACATCCTACAATCCACAGGACAGCCTCACAACAAAGAATAATCCAGCTCCAAATGTCAATAGTGTCAAGATTAAGAAATTATTGTTAGGAAGTCTTGTTAGAAGGCAGGCATCTAGACAATGGCAATTAATGTATTTTAATAAATGCCAGCATGGAGATAGGCACGAGGCATAATTTAAACAGAAATAAAGAGGAAAGCATGAAACTAGAGCTGATAACTCCTCTCTTTTGCAAACCACCACTCCTTTCTGCTCAAGGCCGGCTGTTTTCCTTCTGTTGGCGGGAAGGGAGTCATGCTCTTTATTTTGCCTTTCCCTTATTTGAGGTGTCTGATAATTGTGTTTTCCATACAGATCTGAAAAAAAAGGCTGGAATATGGAAGGGAATTGGAATTCTTTCCCAATATGTAGGGTTCTGGGTTACTTGGAGAGCCAGAGACTCCTTAACCGTTTCAATCTTCCTTCTTTCTAATCGTCTTCCTCTCTGATCTACAAACAGAACCATAGTGAATGGAAGCATTAGGCGTTCAGGCTGTGAGACTCATTGGAAAAAGCCCAAGTTTCAGAGCCCTGGAGTCCCCTTAAAAAACATCATTAAAAAGTCATTTCCCCACAGTGGCCCTCCACTTCTTCACATGCAAAATGAGGTCATTGAATAGATGATCCTCTAGTTCTCTTCCAACACATTGGGCAAATGGCAGCTTGGTATTTTTCATCTCCTGATGCCCACTGGATCTCGTATCTCCTCTTTTTTTCACATTTAAGAGTTAGGGGAGGGACACCTGGGTGGCTCAGTTGGTTAAGCGGCTGCCTTCGGCTCAGGTCATGATCCCAGCGTCCTGGGATCGAGTCCCACATCGGGCTCCTTGCTCGGCGGGGAGCCTACTTTTCCCTCTGCCTCTGCCTGCCACTCTGTCTGCCTGTGCTCGCTCTCTCGCTCTCTCTCTCTGACAAATAAATAAATAAAATCTTAAAAAAAAAAAATTAAAAAAAAAAAAAAGAGTTAGGGGAAAAAAAATAGGGTTACTCCTGTTCTGCCATGCTGTTTTTTCCCAGTGGGACGAAGAGGAGATGTTCACAAGATACTAATTGTACACCAGTTCCTGGAAGGAAAAGATACCACTTTTTTCTCATGGGCTGGGCTTTGATCAAACAACTGAAGGTATGGAAAGGGAGGCCAAGAGGAGAGTAGAATGCCCCTTCGGGATGAGTGTCTACCTGATTGTCCACCAGGCCTTTCTGCCTCTGTGCTAGGTACAGAATGATTTTGCAAAGGGAACTTTTTTTTTTTTCCTTTCAACTGTTTTCATTTAACTCTAAAGACTATTTTTAAGCAAGCTGGAATAATGAAGCAAAGTAGATCAGTCAAAATATGGAGAGTGGTCAATAACAGAAAATGTAGAGTTATTGGTCTTATCACTGAGGTGTGTATGACCTCTTTCCTTTCTGAATTCCTTCTGTTATCATGTGCTTAGCAGTTAAGTGTTCTGCCGTGATATTTGCATTATCCTCTTATCTCCCCAACTAGACTGCCTACTCCTTAAGGTCAAGGGCTGTCTCTCAGACTTTTCTTCTCGAGTCCCACAGAGTTTATACCAGTGCTAGGCACAGAGATAGCATTATTCACTAAACCCTGGAGTGACTGCAACTCCATTTCAATAAGTATCTTTCCTCAAATACCTTTAGTTAACAAAGTATCTTCATAGTTCTTTTAAGGGACTATTTATAGTTGAACACTAGTTGATATTGCAAAAGGGGGGCTAGTGTCATTTAGATTTATTGAAATAACACTTAGCTTGTATTAGTCTAGAGCAGTTTCTCAACTTAGTCACTACTGATGTTTTTGTATGATTTGGGGTATTTGCAGTAACCTTTTATTGTCGGGTGCGGATTTGTGCATTATAAAGTGTTTAGCAGCTCTGCTGACTCTACTTACTCATGCCAAAACACCCCTTCCAATTGTGACAAACAAAATGTCTCCAGATATTGCCAAATATCCCTCATTTGAGAAACACTGACCGAGAGGAAAACACAAGAAGATTATTATCCAGAAAGCATTTATCAGTTAGTAATCATCTACTAATTCTTGAAAATCCATTATACCAAGACATTTCATGTATTTCTTCAGAATACATCATATTTACTCATACATTCATTCATTCTCCAGACATTTATTGAACATCTGCTGTTTTCTAGGTACTATAGAAGAATCTATGATGAATAAAATATAACTCCAGACACTCAGGATGCACCATCTAGCAGCACAGATAAAATATGAGTCAAATATAAGGTGATAGAAAATAATTCCTGCTCTAAAATAGAACTACAAATAATGTGGTTTCCAGACCACTAGAAGTCCATGAACTTTTTGTTACTGATTCACAAAGAAGAATGGAAGTCACCTTGTTAAGCACACTATTTAGATCCAATGATTTCCTTTTCTTTTCATAATAAGATTGTACAAGTGAGGAAAGCATTACCTTTATTTATATTCTGGTTTCCTTATTTCACTGTAGATTGGAAACAAAGTGTTTGGTGACCGTCCCTTTCAGGAGCACTGTTCAGAAACACAGGGGAAAACATTACTATGTTTCACATAGGGGAGGTGTGACAACCAGGTTGAAGATAATTGGAGAATTATTCATAGATCAGGAGGCAGTTGATCTGAGGTTCAGAAGATGGATAGATGGATTTTTCAGAATAAGCGCTTCTGATGACCCTATGATCTTGGTGGCTTAACACAATGAGGTGTTAATTCTTGATGAATTTGCCATTCCTCATAGGTCAACAGAGAGATTCTGTTAGTTCATTCATCAGGGGAACAGGCTCCTTCTATCTGGTGACCCAACATCATCTATGGTCTTGGGAGTCCTCTACTGAATTTTATTGGAAGATAAGAAAAGAGAGTGTAGAGAGGCACATTCCTTATCAAAATCCCTCATCTATGACTTCTGATCACATGCCTACCATGTATCTTAATTCTTTTGGCATTTTATTGTTGAGACTGAGTCATGCACTTCTACCCCAATGCAGGGGTCTTGGACATGCAATCTAGCCCTATGTTAAGAAAGTAGAGGAGAGCATGGATATTACTGAAAACCAGGTGTGTCCTTTATAGAAATTGCCTGGTAGGCTTTTCAGGGGAACAGAAAAATGAGTGCGAAAGAATTGGTAAAAACATTCAAGGGACAAGTAGACAAGAATCATTAGTTAACAGAAAAAAAATAGAGTGTATGTGAATACAAGTTATAGGATATGTGACTGAAGAATCTTACATAGAATTCAATGATATTCTCATTGGTGATAGACAGTCGTTGGACATTATTGATCTTTTAAAATCTTCTCAAAACTTGAATTTTTTTTTTAATTTTTAATTTATTTATTTGACAGACAGAGATCACAAGTAGGTAGAGAGGCAGGCAGAGAGAGACAAAGGAGGAAGCAGGCTCCCAGCTGAGCAGAGAGTCCAATGCAGGGTTTGATCCCAGGACCCTGAGATCATGACCTGAACCGAAGGCAGAGGCTTTAACCCACTGAGCCACCTAGGCACCCCAAAACTTGAATTATTTTTTTTAAAGATGTTATTTATTTACTTGACAGACAGAGATCACAACTAGGCAGAGAGGCAGGCAGAGAGAGAGGGGGAAGCAGGCTCTCTGCTGAGCTGATAGCCCAATGCAGGGCTCAATCCCAGGACCCTAAGATCATGACCTGAGCTGAAGGCTGAGGCTTAACCCACTGAGCCCCCCAGGCACCCCTCAAAACTTGAATTATTAAATAACAATTTTCTGATTATAGCATAGCTTGGGTAGAGTAGAAAATATAGACAATATCAAAGTTACAAAGACCAAATTTTATTTCCCCCATATTTTTCTTATCCAGAGAAGAAACATTGTCAGTGTTTTAGTGAGTAAAAACAAGGCCTGTGGACTCAATCTGTTGGGTTTATGTTATTTCTTCACCACTTACCAGCTGGATAGTCCTGGGCAAGTTACTTTGACTCTATGCATCTGTTTATTCATCTGGCAATTATTGTGAAGATAAAATGAGAAAGTGCACATAAAGAAATTAAGATGGTGCTTTTACATGATTAGAGCTCAGTAAATGTTAGATAATATTGTGAGCACTTTTCCATGTCATTATACATGTTTTTCAACTATGTAAGATTCCCAAGATGTGCTTATATACTATATTTAGCCAACATGTTTTCATTGGGGATTCTGTTTATTTCTTTTCATGTGTGTGAATGTGTGTATATATGAGTTTAAATATTGCTTGAAGAAATACATTGATGCATAAAGTTTTATATCCTTACTTATTTCTATAACATAAAGTATGAGATTACTGGGTCAATAGCACATTTTTCAGCCCCTTGACACGTATTGCTTCAATTGTACTCTAGAACCATGGAATTAATACTGTCACTAGCATGGTATGAGAATTTTAGTTTTCTGGACTCTTGCCTACCTCAGTATTAATATTTAAATACCTGGAAGGTGAAGATGGTACCTCATTTCACAGAATTTTTGGGTTCTGGTAAACCAAAATACATTATGGCATTAACTGTGTGTCTATTCGTGAAGGTATTTGATAGACATTTCCATGGTAATGTACATGCAAAAGAGGGCTCTCTAGACTAGGGGGGATTTTTAAAATCTAAAGTAGAGTAAGAGCATTTAGCTGGACTTTGGAGATACATTTTGGGATCTTCAATCATATAAGATGGAAACCACCTGAAATTCATTTCTTTTATCCAGTTCCTTAGTCCATGTACCAGATTCCATCTAGAACACAGCTTTAGAGAATTACAGGCTCAGCGCTGAAATATAACCTTACTGGGGGACTAAATACATCTCCCATACTACAGATCACACCAGCTATAATCATTTCCAGAGATGGAAAATATCTAAGGTAACCAAATGTTTAAGACCTCTCTTGATGCTTCTCCCCACCAATCTATGGCCATTACATGACTTTTCAGGACTATTTAAAGACAAAGATGCTATTGCCTTCAATTCCAGACTACCTGTAGGGGTTCAAATCCTCTTCCAAGCTCTGGAGAGACACTAATGGTAGGAATGTTGGTTTCTGAGTGTTAACAACTACATCTTATCAAAGCACCAGTTGGTTTCATTTACTTCCTGAGTATGATCCAGTGCAATTCAGGCAAGTTGCAAATTCCTCATGGCAATTCCTAGTAGAACTGCCAAAACTGAAAACCAGGTGTTACCCATAAATCCCGGCAAATTACTCAACCATTAGCCTCCCTCCATCAGAGAAATGAGGGATCCAGTCACAGTGGGTTTTACCAGTGTAATCTTCAGTAATAAAATGGGACCACACACTTTCCTAAAACCAACATAGTAAGAGTATGTCTCTGAAACCTAAATAATCATTTAGAAAGAGAATCATCCAATCTGTTTGCAGAATTGTTTGGAGTATGTTTTACTGAATTGACTTAAAAAAAAAAAAGACCCTGCATTTTCTGAAACACCAGCTGTTTGACATCAGAGGGTTACAACATATGCCAAAGATCAGGGACTTTTGATTACCAAAAGATAATATACAATCAGTACTATGTCCAGTGCCATAATGTTAACTATTATTTTTGTTTTTCATTAATTGTACTGTGCTTTATTTCAGACTTAGGGGATGGTTTGGAGGAAGAGAAAACAGAAAAGGATGAAAGGAAAGGAAATGAAGTGTGGAATGGGAGACTGCCAGGGGTGGGGAGAGGGCAAGAAGGAAAAAGCAAAGGAAGGAAAAGAGATGGAGGAAGGATGAAAGGGAGGGAAGAGAAGAAACTGTACCATTCTCTCTTCATGCTGACCTTTGAATTAGAATGGAATGATTTTGTCCATTCACCCTTGTCTTCCTCAGCCCTCTGCAGCATATACACACAACCCTCCCCAAGTCCTAGTTTCTGTCGAAGGGACCATTGCTCATTGAAAAGATGTCAGTAGCATTCAGTAGTAATGAGTGGACAGGGCCATGGAACAAGCAATCTACCTTCATTGTAGGGAGTTGTCAGGAAAAATCATTTGTCTTTCCTCAAATAATCATAAATAACACTATGCTCCAGGTGTTTAAAGATGCTGAAACAATTACCTTTTAGTCTCTCCCAAATGCAAATCATAGAGAATTATCAAATTAGAATGACTTTCAGCTTGGTATGTCCATTTTGATCTGCTCCCATTTTTAATTAATGAGGGGTGTTTTAAGAATGATGTTATGGGCAGAAAAATAAAATCTGGCATTTTTTCTTATGAAAAAATAGAAATTAATGGGGAGGGTATTAATTAAGTGGTACCAATTAGGAAACAACATCCAAGATATTGCTAGTTTTAGTAAGGAAAAAATAATTAAGGAAATTTCAAAATAACCGAGTGAGTTTCTCATGTTTTCTGGATATGATCACCTTGACTACATTATGTTAATTTCCCTCATAGATTACTTACTTATAATTAGTACCTGCTTGTGACAAGAAAACAAAAACCACAGTGCCTCAGTAAATAGCATCACTGTATCAACTAAATAGCCCCAATTAGAAACTTGGGTCTTATACCTGCTCTCTCTCTCTCTCTTTCACATATCTGATCTATCATCATGGCCAGTCCTTTTCACAAGAGTTGTTGGTGCATCCATCCATCACACCAGACACTCTTCAAGGTACCACCGTCTCCAGCCTGTTGCACTATTACAATCTTCTTACCAGTATTTGTATTTGTATTTGTATTTGTATTTGTATTGTTTTGTATTTGTAGTATTTGTAGCCTCCAATCTATATTGCAGCCAGAATTATCTTTTGAAAATATTAAATGAAAGCTTATATTTATGGTGATATTTAAAGTTACTTAAAGTTATTTAAATTTAAAGCAACCCTCCATTGCTTTTTGGGATAAAGACGCAAATGTTTAGGATGACTACAAAGTCCTGCCCACTCAGTTCTCTGTCTCCCCCTCCCGCCCTATTTACACCACTTCGTACCCTGAACATTCAGCTCTTTCAGGTTATTTTTACACACTGTTCACTTCTGTTTTTTTTTTTAAGATATTATTTATTTATTAGACAGAGATCACGAATAGGCAGAGAGGCAGGCAAAGAGGGGGGTGGCGGAAAGCAGGCTCCTTGCTGAGCAGAGACCCCAATTCAATTCGGGGCTCGATCCCAGGACCCTGAGATCATGATCTGAGCCAAAGGCAGAGGCTTAACCCACTCAGCCATGCAGGCGCCCCAAATGTTCACATCTGTTGTGGCACATATCTTACCTGGTAATTAAATACATATTTATTTGCTTATTTATTATTTGCAGTTTTTCCATTTGGGGGCATTGGTCAATAGTGCTACTGTAAACATCTGTGTACAGGTTTTTGTGTGAACATGAGTTTTCATTTCTCTAGGGTAAATACTCAGGCATGATTGTAGGATCATTTGGTGAATATATGTTCAATTTTATAAAAAGCTGCCTAGCTGTTTTCCAAAATGGTTGTACCATTTTGTATTCCTACTAGAAAACTATGAAATATCCACCAGTCAATATTAAATAACAAATATTAGGGTCGGGTAGATTCCTTGTCAAGTTTTCAAATGTTTGTTCAAGGCTTCCCTCATCAGCACTTGTTTCTGTATATTTTATTTTAACAATCCCAACTATGTGCTGTTACCACTTGAGTTTTACAGGGAACTGGACTAGTGTGTTAAGAAACAAGTAATTCATAAAAGAGTTTAGATTAGCATTCAGGCCCCACTCACTCTCCAAAATTAAGTGATTAATGATATGCTTGCTAACTGGGAGGGGCAAATAAGACTCATTTACAGAACTTAATTAATTAATGTATGGAGAATTAATGGAACAAATTCTATTTATACTTTAAGCCAAAGGGTAATTATTTATGACTTTAGTCCTCTTGTTTTGGTTAGGATTCTATATATTAGCATTGAGTGGGCCCGGGTTTCTGAAATGAAATGCAGGCTAGATTACTTTGAAACAATGATGTAAAATTCAAATACATTGTCTTTACTGAGTAACCTAATGGGCAAATGTTGCTGGCGAATCAGAAAACTGGGTTTGACTTTTGGAATTAGTTGAATTACATTTGCTTCTGAGCATTAGTTTCTTCAGCCATACACTGAGGCAATAATGGCAAGAGATCTGGAAGCTCCTTTCCCACTGGCTCTGTATACTTTGGTGACAAGCACTTATAACTGATGAAAGCCAAAAAAAAA
>PISX010004415.1:115000-121796 GCA_004024625.1 Mellivora capensis
AAAGGAAAGGAGGGAGGGAAGAGAAGGAAAGGGAAGGAGAGAAGTAATTACCGCAAATAGTAAACAGATCTACATTTCCACAGTTCCTTAGCCTATCAAAATATTTTCATAAGCGTAATTTCCTTTTATCCTTAAAAATAATGTGTGAATTAGCAAACATAAGTTTTGTTATCCTCAGAAGTAGATGGGAAAGGTAAAAAGTCATGGATTTGGGAGTTCTATAGGTCTTGTTTTGAATCTGGACTCTTATCACTTAGTAATTTGGGTCTTTGGATAATTTATTTAAGCTTCTTGGACTTTACATTTTTCATTTGTAAAATGTGGAATACAAATCCCTACCATATAGGATTATAGCGAGAATAAAATGAGATAAAGGAAGAAAAGTGTCAGATAATACAGCAGGTGGTCCATAAATGCTAGTTCTCTTCCTTATCCAGTGTCACCCAGCTGCGGTGGAACTGATTATACTTTAGGACTTTGCTGCTTTTAAGCAGGCAAGTAGAAAGATGTTAAGCTAAGAAGCATCCTTCATTCATAGACTAGATCTAGAGTATTCAAACAAGAAAAGGTATTTCCCAACTCCCAATGAAGACTTGCCATTTTGACAAGAGTGAGTACAAGATGTAGTTCATGCATGGATGTATTTTTTTAGGATGTGATTGACCGATTGATTGATTGATTGATTGATTTAGAGAGCTCAAGTGGGGGGAGGGGCAGAGGGAGAGAGAATCCTAAGCAGACTGCGCTCAGCATGGAGCCTGACACTGGGCTTGATCTCACAACCCCGAGATCATGACCTGAGCCAAAATCAGAAGTCAGAAGCCTAAGTGACTGAGCCACCCAGGTGCCCACGGATGTATTTTTTAAATAACTTCACCCATATTTGTTGGTCGCTACTGCTTACCTCTCCTCCCTCAACATTTATGTTTTAGTTTTAATTGTTTTTGAAAGCTCTCATTGGGCAGAGAGATGTGCACCAGAAGTTTCTTTGAGGGTGGAAGCCCAAGAACAGGCCACTTCTACCTGGTATCAGAACACTTCAGTTCCTGTGAGGAATTGCTTCACTGACACAGAAAGACAGTACTAAGAAGAATAAAAAATGTTTTAGAATTCTTTTTCATCATTTATATTGAAAGATGAAAGAGGTAAAAAAAAAAAAAAAGAAAAAGAAAGAAAGGAAGAAAGAAAACAACCAAACAAACACTGAACAAGACACTGAAGTGCTTTTGTTTTCCCAAGGATTGTTTTCTACACAGAGAAACGCTTCATGAAATGATAAGCATCTTTTGGGGTTTGACTCAGAGAAGAGTAGTAGTCTCAACTCCTCACCATGAATCCCCATGCTCTTCCCAGAGACATCAAGGACACACACCTGACTATCTGTGTGAGAGTTACTAAAACCATCCAGGGACCAAGAATTGGTGTTCACTGACCTAGTCCTAGAAGAGCAGACCTTGTCCTCAGACACAAAGGCGCCTCACCAGCCTTTCAGGTATAAGATCCCAAATGTTTTTGACCATGACCCACTTAGTCCACTTGCCAGTGATGAAGAGACTTGAGGAGGAGCAAATTTTAAAAAAGGAAATAAGGCTACATAGCATTTATCCAGAAACAAAATGATAAATTATAAGATAAGGTATGGTAAAACTGATAAAAGGTAAAATGTTCACAGGAAGTCTGTGATCTTTTTCATCATAATAACAGCTGTAATTGAAAAGTATGTCTGTTTAGGATTTCAAACTGTTCTTCACCCAGAGTTTGTGTCCTTCTCATGAATAAAGGAGCCATGCAAATAGGTGAGCAATGATTGGTAATCGGAGGTTTTAGCAGAAGGCTTAACTTAATAAGCCTGAGTCATGTGTTAATTCAGGTTTTTTGTTCGTTTGTTTTTGTTTTTAAAGATTTTTTTTACTTATTTATTTGACAGACAGAGGTCACAAGTAGGCAGAGAGGCAGGCAGAAATAGAGGAGGAAGCAGGCTCCCCGCTGAGCAGAGAGCCCGATGTGGGGCTCGATCCCAGGACCCTGAGACCATGACCCGAGCCGAAGGCAGAGGCTTAACCCACTGAGCCACCCAGGCGCCCCTTAATTCAGGTTTTTGAAAAGCAAATTTTAACAGCACATAATAGCTTATTTAATAGGTTAGTAATAGCCCTGTATTATATGGAAAAATTAAAACCTATGAAATTGAACTGTCTGCAAGAATTATTAAAGAAGTCCCATTTTAAAAATCAGAATTTATCAGGAGAACCTTAACAATCCCCTAGTGGGCCAGAGATCACACTCAATACTATTAACCATAACAGTATTAACATTGACCATGTGCATTAGCACAGTTTGAATAATAAGATATGTTTCATGTGTCTATGTTTTATTTAGTACAGTATGTGCATATTTCAAGACTATAGACCTAATGACAGCAATGT
Source organism: Mellivora capensis (assembly GCA_004024625.1). Classification (NCBI taxonomy): domain Eukaryota; kingdom Metazoa; phylum Chordata; class Mammalia; order Carnivora; family Mustelidae; genus Mellivora; species Mellivora capensis. The sequence goes on from PISX010004415.1 coordinate 117,427, forward strand.
GTCTTTAGCAGAAAAGAGCAACAGAATATCTAATTAACATGCAAGTTTGTACTTCTGTTTCTAAAGCCAATCATTTGTTTAATTCAAGGTGGATGTTTTCTTCATACATACACAGTCCAGTTGGGAAAAAGCCACCTTAAAAAATGGCCCCCAATACAGAACATCCAAGAATTAGTACCAAACAAGCTGTAGACATTTGTGAAGAAGTGATATTATACTGAGGTAAGTTAATATCTTTGGGAAAAAAAGTTTAGGAAAAGAGCACAGGAGCTTTGGGAAACACTCAAGAGAGGAGAAGTTGGAAAATCAGTGAACTATGTGGTCAGAGGACAGAAAAAACAGTGGAAATTTTCCTCCTCATGTTTCCAGGAAGCTAAAAACAAAGAAAAAGTTGCGTTTGAGATTAAATGTTTAAGGAGTAGGAATTCAAGGTGAAGAATCCAGAGGGCAACGTGCAGATTGCTGGACATTAAGGATAGAAGGGTTGTCAAACTGCAAATAGCACCATTTGCTAGAAAGGCTTCTGAGTGTGAATGAGATGAGATGAAGAAGGGCTTATTTTTTTGAGCTTTATTGATTCTGTACCCCCTCCCCCCCACGTTGAACTTGAATCTCTCTAAATCCTTTTGTACTTAATGAATCAATACTTTATTACTTTAGAAGAACATTTCTAAGCTTGTCTGATCACAAGATTCACTGGGCATGTATTAAAAATATAGATTCCCAGGCTGCCCCTCAATGGGGTGAACTGGAAGCTCCCATGACAGGTCCTGGAAATGTGTGTTTTTATAAAAGAGGTGCAGGTAATTCTCATGACTAACTTTGAGAAATATTATATTAATCCATGAAGTGATATCAAAAGGTTGCCTTTTCTACTATTTAATTAAGAATTTAAGTGTATGTAATTTGTTTAGAGTTTATGTAAAGAGTATATAATTTGTTAGGAGTATATAATTTAAGAATTATACAATTCTTGTGGACATAGATTGGGCCTTATATTTTTTGTATGCCATAGGACAGTTATAATGTCATACTAAAATAGAGGGACATAACTAAAGCATGTTGATTAGTTGAATTTCCTCACATAGAAGTCTATATTATTTATCACATCAGTGATTCCGTAATGGAGGTTTTTGAACCTATCTGTATCACTGATTCCTTATAAATTCAGGATGGTAAGAACTATGTCACTTCCTGATGGCTTTAATATTCTATGAAAACCTTCGTATGAATTATGTGATAAGATTGTGAGGTAAACTAGAAGACAAGCCCTCTCAGAGTCGGCGCTGAATCTATTTTTGCCAGGGAGTCAATCCCTGCTTCTGCTTCTGGGAGGAAAAAAGCCAAATTTGGAAATGTGTTTTTTTCCATATTATCCAGATGCACTCATTATACTGATCAGATTCCTGAGGCAATTATTCAGCCATGCACAGCCCCCTTTCCCCTGTTTACTTGTGTCTGTTCAGGTGAAGGAGGGTACTATTACTATTAGCACATCTCACCCTGCAGAAAATTTACAATACTCTGTGATCTCTTCTGTTTTCCTTCACTCAGCACATATTTACTGAGAAACTATTATGTTCCAGGCATATTCCTAGGTATGAGAGAGCGAGCAGGGAGCAAAAGAGACAGAGTGCTGGTTCTCATAGAACTCACATTCTGGGTGGAGAGATCGACAGTAAACAAATGAACAACTGAACAACGACAGTGCGCTGAGGGAACAAAAACAGGGTCAGGGCAGAGAGAACAAGGAGGGCTCTTCTAGATGACACAGTCAAGGAAGACCTCTGTAAACAGATACCTGAGTGAGTGCAGTTCGCAGCCTTGATGAACCCTGGGGGAAGAACAATCTGGCAAAAACAGGTAGAAGTACAACTATTTTAGGCTGGGAAGGTGCTGGACCTGGAGAGGAGTGAGTGATTTGGAGATAGGAGGGAGATGATTCCTGAAGGGAAATGGGGTGAGAAAACAATATTAAGGATTTAAAAATAATAGATGACATTTACATCTCAGGTACTGTTCAAAGAATTCCATAGATGTTTAGTTGTTCCACACTAGCAACAACTCTATGAGTGTGCACTACTGTTAATCCTGATTTCAGTGATGAGGTGCCAGAGAGTTCATTTCCTTGGTTAGGGTTACGGTAGCTAAGTTTACACAGACAGTAAATGTTACGGTTGGGATTTGAAGCCCCAGCTGCACCTTATTTATTCTACTGGCCTTCAAACAGAGTTACTGTATTTGTCCCCCCCTTTCCCATTCTACCCTTGCTAATAGAAAGTAAATAGAGATAACATATGTAAAGGAGTAAGGTATCTAGATATTTTTTACAAGATCTCATCCTCCTTATCAACTCTCAGTCTTACTGGGAAGATTGGAAAGATCAAAGAAATTGGATTTTTGTGGTGTGTCCCAAGGTCAAGTTGCAGGCTACAGAAATGTTATTTTCTTTCATTTTCCTTATACATTGCCCCCCTTACTTTCTATTTGATTATTGATCTGGAGTCCATGACCTAGGTGCTCTGCAGATAGAATTTATGTATTGATTTAGCCTGAGAGACACATACCTTCAACACATTACTTCTGAGGGGGTTATTATGGTCAACGGGGCATGTGAGCTTTACCTACAGCCATTTCTTTGATCCCTTTTGGAAGACGATTCATGCTCCTTGTCAGTCCAGTCCTGTCGCTGCAGATGATAGTATTAAGAGAAGCATCTACAGATGTAGCAGCAAGGAGCCTCTTATCCCATAATGTTCCCACAGTTTATATTTTCAGGGGTAAAAAACAGAATTTACTGTGAGAGGGAGGGGGCTGGAATTTCTTATCAACTCAAATGTTTATAAAGAATCTCAAGTATCTCATGCTTCTTCTTGGAAGATAACTAGAATCTGCTCACTGGAATGCAAATATAGGAACATGATTGAGGGCTCGGTATTGGAGGGTATTGGTTGGAGAAGGATAGAGATAGTGACAACGATCACACATTCTTCTATGGCACAGCATACCTAGGAGACAGAAAAGAACTTGAAAAGGTCAGGGGTGTCTGGGTGGCTCAATCAGTTAAGCATCTGACTCTTGATTTCGACTCAGGTCATGATCTTAGGGTCTTGAGACTTAGCCCACTTTGGGTTCTGGGCTTGGCGTGGAGCCTTTTTAAGATTTTCTCTCTTCCTCTGCCCCTCCTCTACCCTTCTCTCCCTTCTAAAAAAGAAGGAAAGAGAAAGAAAGAAGAGGAGGAGGAAGGGAGGGAAGAGTGGAGAAGGAAGGAAGGAAAGAAGGAAGGGAGGGAGTGAGACAGGAAGGAAGGAGAGAAGGGTCAAAAATGTCTAAGAATAGAAAACAGAATAAGGAGTAACATTCCTTTGTTCCTTGGTACCTATGAGTGGTGATAAAAGAAATGGTGTGGAAACTGGAGTGGAAACCAACTGTATGACCTTACATAAGTAGTTTAGATGTGTGGGCTCACTATAGCTAGGACCATGGGCAAGGTACATCATCTTTCTGTGACTTAGTCTTTTCATCTATAAAATGTCAATAATAATAGTATCTAACTTTGGACACCTGGGTAGCTCAGTCATCCTGCTTTCCTTGCATTCAGAGATGTTTTCCTTATTAATTTTGTTTTGTTTTGTTTTGTTTTTTTCCAGAGAAGTCCGTATGTTAAAAAAAAAATGTTATCTTTAGTAATAGCTCTCTTCCTGGTATGGCTTCCCTATCTAAATTTTTTAGGCAGTTAGTGGGAGGTTAAAAGCTCCTCTTGATATCAGCCACAGCAACTTCTTTCAAGATGTGTCTCCAAAGGCAAAGAAAACAAAAGCAAAAATGAACTCTTGGGACTTCATCAAGATCAAAAGCTTCTGCACAGCAAAGGAGACAGACAACAAAACAAAGAGGCAACCCACAGAATGGGAGAAGATATTTGCAAATGACAGTACAGACAAAAGGTTGATATCCAGGATCTATAAAGAACTTCTCAAACTCAACACACACAAAACAGATAATCATGTCAAAAAATGGGCAGAAGATATGAACAGACACTTCTCCAATGAAGACATACAAATGGCTATCAGACACATGAAAAATGTTCATCATCACTAACCATCAGGGAGATTCAAATTAAAACCACATTGAGATATCACCTCACACCAGTTAGAATGGCCAAAATTATCAAGACAGGAAACAATGTGTGTTGGAGAGGATGTGGAGAAAGGGGAACCCTCTTACACTGTTGGTGGGAATGCAAGTTGGTGCAGCCACTCTGGAGAACAGTGTGGAGATTCCTCAAGAAGTTAAAAATAGAGCTTCCCTATGACCCTGCAATTGCGCTACTGGGTATTTACCCCAAAGATACAGATGTGGTGAAAAGA